>VYYJ01004113.1:0-14324 GCA_021029165.1 Cyphoderus albinus
CTTCTGAACCGATTCTGCAAAATCCGACTTCGGAAATGAAATCAGCACCATTTTGTTGGCTGAAATTATTTTTGTGGTAAAAATTGGAGACAGGACACAAAAGTGCTCTCATTGTAAGAAAAAAGGCAGAGGAAGCGAAAATAAAATTTCAGCATTAATTTTAACAAGCAAAACTAAAATTAAATGCACTATTATTATATACAGAAAGGTTATTGGTGTAATAATGCATCATGCATGTATTAGACAGAGACACGCCATTATTATCCGGCTTCTGAACAAAAATTGTAACTACAGAAGATCAAGTCGTCGGCCATTTGCATTTTCATATCGTCATCAACACCGATCGACCGTCGAGTAAAAAACCAAATTCCATTCCATCACCAAATAACCTTTTTTTCTCTGCCTCCCTGCCTCTGCACTGAACTGCAAAAAATCTTTTATACGATCGATGACTGAGTGAGATTCAGAATAGAATTGCATGATAATGTTTATAATATTATATTGCATTTCTGCATGTTGAAGAAGCAAATAGCTTCTTGAGACCAGACTCAGATTTTGATTTGATTTGATTCAAGCTCTTTTCTTCATCCCCTTCTCGCAGCTTTCTTCTCTAAGGGTAGTAATCAATTCGGGTAAAAGCTGGTATTTATCAAGCCTCAGAAACTGAGAATATTAACGATAAATAAAAAATCTTCCTCATCAATGATCATCTTCTTGAAACAAGTCTATAATAATGCAGAAGTGTCTTGGTGGACGTTCACACGTTTATGCTATCCATGTTTATAATGTTTATTGAGCCGAGCCAGTTTTCTGCTGTTAGACTTCATATCTTTCGTTAGGTAAGTATTACCTACCTATAGATACAATGCAGGTACTTATAAATTTTTCCTTAAAAATAAATAATACCGAATCTGATGGTATTACATAGGTCTCCAAACACCGTCATTATCATCACCATCATCATCATCATCAGTTTAGATACAGAAGATGTTGATGCATTCTCAGTCTGATGATGAAGAAAAATATGTATGTATTCAAAAAGTACCAGTTCCAGTTTTTCGATTTTTAAACAAGAAAAGACGCTACTGCTAAAGCTACAGCAGATGGGCGGCTTCGTCGTTATTATTGCTACTGCTAAAAACTGGCTGCATGTGTAAAATGGGTATTTAGTGAATGTTTCTCTGTTCTTGTCTACTACAACAATGAATAGCTACATAACAAGAGAAATGGATCGTTTGGAAGGAGATGAATATTTTGAAAATGCTCAGAGTCCTGCCTAAAACACATTTTATAAGCATAACATCTTGTATTATGGAACAAGGTACAAATTTTATTAGAAAACTTGCAACAACGTGGTGGTGCTGAACCACTCTTGTTTTTCTTCGGAAGATTCATGTTATCGAATCAAACGGATCAGTTGGAAAAATTTGGACGAAACTGTCTTATCAAAGACAGTCAAAGCTCAACCTTGCAAGTTGCAACCTTGCCCTGCCCTGTCTACAGCCTAGTCCAGCTACTTTACATACACTTAACAGCCAGCCGGATTTGCCACTCAGCCTGTTTATTATAATTAAATGCTCAGGTACTTATTAACAAACTACAAGTTTAGTTACTCTCTTCCAGATAAGTGGCTGCTCTGCAAACTAAATTTTCTGTCCTGCCTTGTCATGTCATGATCGAAATAAATCCTATACCTAATAATAATAAAATTTCTCATGCTTTCAGCTTCAGTATATAATAGGCAAGAAGAAAAGCATGAATAATTTGATATGCAGATTTGATGGTTTCTCTCTGCTTAAAAAACTCATCCACAACATCCAACAGGCACAATCACAAAAATCAGACAAGAGCTCAATGGTAGAGATGTAAAAGAAAGAAATCTTTAATAAAGGCTTTAGTTTTAGAAGAACCCACTTTTATAAAAAGTGGACCTTCTGCAAAGAAAACACGCCACCACCACCGACTACCGACCACCTGACCTGACTTCTGTATTGGCTTGGTAAGGAAAAAGGGAAAAGATGAAATAAGGAGATTGATGATATCAACTTGTTCCTCTTCTGCTTGATTGCTCTTTCTGAATTCATAATAACTACGTATGTACCTACCTACGTATAATGCAGAAGACTCCATGAAAATGAAATGATGCGAAGACAAAGAAAAGACGCTTTTATAAAACACAATGAAATGAAAGTGAAACGCACAAACAAAGAGAGAAACAAAACTGTTATTATTTTGAAAATGGTTGAAGAGCAAGAGCAATTTAGTTTCAGAAAAATTAGCAGGTTTCGCATTCTCCACGAAATTATTACAATTTCCAGCAATTAAATCTGAGTAAGTTACACTTGACTCGGCAAGTTTCATTTTTTTAATTACTTACCTGAATATTGGAATGCGTTTTTTTGTCAGCAAGAAAATTTCTCACGAGGAGTTTCGATTTTTGGTAGCGAAAAAAATCAAGTTGTAAAACAATATTTATTTCCTTATGTATATCCGATGATAAATCCCAAAGATGAAGGAGCTACACTTTTCCGAAAATGAAAACCAGTTCGGAGCTAGAAGCTGGAGCTACTATCGCTGATGATGATGAGGATGATGACGTTGATGACCAATTTGATTCGATTCTGCTTGATTCTTTTCAGATTCTGAAACAACTACTACAACGATACGATTTCGTACGTCGTTGCAACTGTATAAATTTCGGACTACTGAAAAAAAGAGAATTTCAGAACAAGAGCGATGCAAGCACAGATGGTCCAGCAAGACAACTACAGGGCTAGTCCGATGAGCTGAATTATTTTATTTTAAACAAACGGACTCTTCCACTACTCTAATAACATAAGTACATACATAATACAATGAAACGATAACTGGGATTTTTTTGTGCAAAAAAAAAATCTAAAGCAGAAGAAAAAAGCAAATTGGCAAGACAAGACAGGACAAGATGAAAATGAAATGGAGGAACACCACAGGAATTGTTCATGATGGAGATGACGATGGTGGTGGCAGTGGCCATAAAGAAGGTGGCAATCAGCGTCATTGAAAGGAAAAACAGAGCCGACTACAACAATAAAAGGCCGAGAGCACTCAGGAGAATAACGTTAGAAGTGAACGTTGTTAGTTACTAGATTACAATGATAATAAGACTAAGACAGGACAGGACAACTTTGGACAAGACAAAAAACTGTGGTTAACTTAATATTATCAAGTGAAGCATGGAATATGATATCGTTATTGTTCCACGTCCAATGGACATGGACTACCCACCAGTAGACCTGTTGTACGTATCTTTCTCGCCATGCCAGAAGAATGTCATGTCATCGTCATCTCCATGATATTGTATGTGGTGATTCTCACTCACACACTTTAACGACTGGTTTGCTTCACCATAAAATGGAGCGTCGCAATTAACTGGGTTTGCAAGCTACGTTCCATTTATTCCATTAAAGTGTCTGCCAATGATCAGGACGGATTTTACTTGACTAAGCCAAAATCAGATCGATGCGTCCACCACGTCCACCTCATGTATTTAATATTGTTATTGATATCATATCCGTGTACGAGATTTTCATATTGCAATGTTTGCAGTAATAAAGAAATAAAAAGGTGTTTTCTTAGTCAGAGTTTGACTTTGTCTGTATGTAGTAGGCATTTAAGATAATATAGCCTTGAAGCGGTCATCTGATGAAGTTGTAAGATTTCAAGTTTAAATATTATTTATAACTCGTTCGTGGCGTGGCTTCATTGTTGATTAGAAATTATGATTAAAATAGGATACAAGAAGAAATTGCCAATATAGAAAAATACGACGTACCTATGTAAATGCAATGCCTTTGCAGAATATGCTTTTAAATATGCTTCTTTCATTAAACCGCTTCGTGCAATTCATTTTCATACGAAAATTTTCAGCTCACCTCCACCTCCTACATCATCCAGCAAAGTCAACTTCGGACAATTAAAACAAAGGAAAACAAATCATGCGATGAGTTGCAAAATAGAACATGATAATGATGACGATGACATCCCATTTTGTTTGCTTTTGCTTGTCTCAGGTAATTCAATTGTTGCCTATTGTCTGTTTGTGCTTATAATTTGATTATGGCGTCGTTTGCATTATGAGTCATTTCTTCAAAACGTGGGGCTGGACGTGGTATGCATTGTGGATAGAAATGACCACGAAACGCACGTTTCAACATTGTCATTAATTTATGTTTAGTCTCAAGAATTGTGAGGCAGACGTGAATTAAAATTAATTCCGATTCAGTTGAATGAAGTTGAGTGTCTGACAAGAACTAATTGATTGGATATCAGAAAAATGACTCGTGTCAATGACGTGTCTCGCTGAATCGCAGTCGATAAAAAATTACGATTTTTTGTTAGCCGCTCGCTCCAAAGAGAAAAGAGCGTGAATTGATTTGTTAAACAATTTTAGTAACGTTCGGGCTAAATACGTTGCATGAAGAAGTTTTATGGTTTATGCAAATGAGACAAAGATTTTAAAAATAGAAACATTTAAAAAGCAAAATCAAAGAGTTAGTTAAAATTCGAATCTTACTTTTCTACAACGAAACTCCGATGAAGGTAGATACCAGAGGATGAATTCTTTAAAATTCCGCCCGCTGCAAAGAAATTCAGGCAATTATTTTTTTAACTTTCACGGAAAAACCAAGCACTTTTAAAACACATTAATCTAATGACTATTTGATTTGACTTACTAAGAAACTGAATAATGACTCAAATTAACGAGTGGAAAACTTCAAGAATAAAAATCTCCTTAATGTACTACCGGTTTCCAATTAAACCATGCAAACTTGCCAACTGCCCAGATCCCCTATTGAAGCCCTGCTCGCTCACCTGGTACTTGAGAGGAAAAAAGGTGGTAAATTCCGGGTTGCTCTTATTTATATACATACACACCCAGTGGCAAAATAAACTCGACTAAAATGAAGACGAAGCAAATGATTCCATCAAAAGTGGTACAGCGAGGAAAAGGTACGTCTTAATTCCACGAGAAACCTGACCTTGTAAACAAATTATTTTCAATGGATAGAACAAGACAACGAACGTAATAACCAATCACCCCATGAAATGAATCGAACTCGACTCGAACTCGGAGAAGACGCAGTATCAAAGAAAAGTCGAAGCGGACACGTCAAAAACAGGACATGGAAATAAAAATAACAAAATAATGACGTAGTACAGTATTTGACCACTTTATTCGCTCCACTCGAAAAAAAATCTTACCTGCTGCTGCTTATTTGCTACTGTGCTAAATTACAGATACCAACATTTTTGCGAATAAATAATAATGCCACTTTGAAAAAAGAAATTCTTTTACTTAACAGTCTTTTGACGGGCAACCAACTCGGCGCGGCGTGACATCATCGTAAGCTGCATAAAAGAAAAATCTTTTTCGCATCTGAATTTTCCAGAGGTATTTTCCTAGGCATAGCCTTGCCAAACGACTTTTGTTCCTCTTTATTTATGAATATGATCACTTTGTAAATTTCCCGTTTCATCTTCATTCGAAGGGAAAGAATTTGAGGGTGGAATTCAATAGTGCACAAGGAGCAGAAAGAATCAAATGATCAAAGTGTGCATTTATTTGCAAGTCGCGACCACCACCACCAGATCATAATCATAATCATGCATTGCCAATTAATTTGTATCCACAACCTTGACGTCATCCTTCCTCAAGAGATTTTTATTTTATAACACACACGTAACAATGGACAGACAAGGTAATTTACGGTCTTAAGCATCATTTCTCAGCATTTGTCCGCGAGCGACTTTATTACAGATAAAATAAAAACGCCATTTGACACTGGCACTTAAATACTTGAGTATTATGCCATCATCCTACTTGAACTTGAACCTGAAACGAGACGACAAAACAGAGCCGGAACTAGACGGAAGCTCAAGCTCACTCACATGCAATTTTTTATGTAAAGCTCATGCAGGCTCTGGTATAGAATTTGGGAGTCACCTAAATTAAGTAAGCAAAGTCTGCCTTGGCATCTTGACAACTCCCATTGGCATTGACCACGGCTACTTATGACCATTCAAATTGATCTGGATCCCCTGACTGTTTGAGTTGCACTACCTACCCCGATGTATTTAAAACCAGGTTTTATATTTCAAATGGAAAATGGTTCCGGTTCGTTCACGCACCAAACCACATGTAAAATAAAATTGCAATTGTCACGCTTCAATCATGTGATACTATTTAGCAGGTGTCAAATCGATGTGGTAGTAGCTAATAAAAAAGTCACCCACACCAACAGCTTCAATAATACCCAAAAACATTGAGGTAAAGGTGTCAAATCTTTATGACGCTTACGTTACGTATCTCCTTACTCACTCATTCATTCTTTATGGCGTTCCTCAATTAAGTCTTTTTTTATCAAATAATTTTACATAAATAAAGATGAGCTCTCTTTTATTTACCCTCACAGTGCAAAAAATACTGTAACAAAACAAGAAAATAAAACTGTATATCTACGTAGTGAGTATATGAATGCCCCATGAGACTTTTTTCTATCTCAATCTCTTCTTGCCTCATTTACAATTTCCTTTTTTGTGCTGTGTTCGGTCTCGGTCGTAGTAACGTTTTTTATTAGATTATACCAAATGACCACTCGCACTCTTTTGAAGATTAGAGCTGAGACTGTTGCGAGTGAGAGACTCTTCTTTTCCTTTCCATTCATTTTTTTCTCTGTGTAATGTTGTGGTTTATTAGAGACAGAAAAGGGTAATTTAATAGTAATACCTGGTCGTAAATATTTTCGCTGCTGGACCGATTCTCCCCCATTATTCCAAATATAGCTCGAGCGGAGAACTCAATTACAGTGTAATCATACTCTCATCGTAAGCTTTTTCTCCTTTGCGTTTTTGCGACATGCCTAAATATGAGTGAATGACTGCAGCACGTTATTTACTGCATAGAGCCACCACGTGCTTCATTTTTATACGAAAGTTCGTTAAGAAAAACGGTTTAGGTTAGGTAATTTATTTTCAGAGAAATATGCAACTCTCTTCAGAAAGCAAAACTTGAGTAGATAAAAAAGAAACTCGGTTCAGCTCAACATCCAATTTAGATATTTTTTATTGATATTGATAAACCATTTTTGACAAAGAGTAAAAAAAAGTTTTTTTTTTTATCGAACCAGTCTATATATTATCCTATAATTATCATCTCTCATTTCCTCTTTAGCTCATTAAGCGAGAAAAAATCATTTTCGTTTCTCTAAGGGTTTAATATTTTACTACAGTTCACCATTTATGGACCCCAGCTCAGAGTTTATTGCACTTTCATCGATACCGGTTATGAATGACGATAAAGATCGAGTCTTCAAATTTAGCAGAAGATTTTTTTATTATGCTGAAGAAGCCTGAACAAGGCACAAGGAACACAAAAATGTACAAAAATGGAAACAAGAGCTCTGACCTGACGCTTTACTTTAAATAACCTACTTTAAACATATTGAATTTAAGTTAACGTATGTATCTAATTAATAGTAACCAAACATAGCTGGACCACCTACACCTCCAACAGCAGTAGCTGTGGTCATCTGTGTCATTTTCTTGGAGCCACCAACCGCCCCGGGATAAGCGTATGGAAACCCGAGTCCACCAAGACCCGGGTACCCATAGCCCTGGTACCCATGAAATCCGTGGAAGCCTGTACTCATTGCTTCAGTGTGCTTCACTACCGATGTTTGTGGAAATCCACCGTACATGCCGTAACCGCCTAAATGGGACGTCTGGTGATGGTGCGTTGTGGTCGCCACGGCTGCACCGGCCATCGGAGCTGCTGCCAATGCGCTCGGATGCGCTGTGACTCTAGTGGCAAGGCACAATGTCAAAACAAAGAGTGCCTAACAAGAAAAATAAAATTGGTTAAATTTTAAAAAAAACTTAATGATTCTAAAATATATTTTAAGTTTTAAATAAACTCACGATTCTCAACATTTTCTCCATTTCTCCTATATGAAAAACAAAATTTTAAATCTCAGAGTTTAAGTGATGACCACACAGAAATCAAATACTGACTAAACCCGTGTAATTAATTGACCATTGCGTTTTATAATCCCGTTTTATAACTATTTTAATTTGCGTTAATCTTGATGCAGTCTTATAAAATGCCTCACTTCTCCATTGCATTGCATAACACAAAATCACATCATATTTAGATTTTTTTAGCAAAATCTTACCTAATACAGTAAGTACTTAAGGTAATAAGCAATTACCTTAAAATTAAACGCTACAATTTCATACACTACATTAAATTACATTGCATTTACGCACAAAAGATAAGGCATGTGAAGCAAATGGAAACAAACCGTGACTCGTGAGTTAAGCGGTAGCGGTACCGTACCTGTACCACATGAATTTCCAGATCAGACAAAACAGAATAAATGGGTTCACGGACTTACGCAATCCTCGTTGAGTGAAGAATAATAATGATAATGATGGTAATGGTATAGGTAATGTTTCGCTGGTTTCGCTGTAACTTGTAATAATAACTGTTGCTGGCTGGTTAAAGAGTCTACGTATTACTAAATACCAAATTATTACAGGGAAAACCGTTGACTTCCTGGATTTATAAATGTTATTGTGCTGGATGAAATGAGAAGGTCACGGTAATTTTGAAAATGGTCCAGGTCCAGGTTCAGGTGGTAGGTAATAAAAATATCGCCGTTAAATACAGTTACATTACGTTACTTACAGAGCTGTGATTTTACCATCAATCCACAGGGGAATCAACGCGACTTCCGCCGTAGTAAAACAAAAACGCATGCACAATTACAGGCCATAAAGCAATTCAGTTTTACATTTTGCCTGTCTCCTGAAGAACTCATTTTTCCAGTGTGCAAAACCACGATGTAATCTTTAATGGGTTTATTTCATTTCTTCTTAGACAAGGTGCCCATTGTCCATCCATATTCATATTCATATACGTACATAAATACTGCAATAATAAAGTGCGTGCCAAGAAATTTTCTCATTTTCTTGTAAAACTGTAAGAAACCCCTAAAAACAGTTTCACATTTTTTGGCAACTGAAACGAGTAAAATTGTTATAAAGATGGTTCAAAAATTTTGACGTGTTTGTTTTTGTCTGAATTTTTTAAACAATTAACAACATCTCCAACCGCTACGCTGAACCAAACGGTTTTTCTTACAAAATATCTTATCTTCGAAACAAGTCAAGTCCCATAACGCTCCACACATAATTATACAGTTTTTAAAACTATTAAATACATAAATAGTTAAAGCTCATAAATGCATTTATTATTATTATGCATACAAACACATACACGTCACATAATCTCTCACTGGGAAGACTTTTTAAGTTTTTTAAACTATTAAATACATAAATAGTTAAAGCTCATAAATGCATTTATTATTATTATGCATACAAACACATACACGTCACATAATCTCTCACTGGGAAGACTTTTTTGTTTTAAAAAGATTAGATGACGATGACTAATGATTAGGAATTACAGGTAGGTATTATAACGTAGTACGTGTAATAAAATACTTTTCGTATGTAACACTGTAAGAAAAAGTTGGATGGAGCCAACAAAATTTCCTGATTACTCAAACACTCAAAGAGCATGCTAATTACCTCCATGCTGTGGCTCCATGCTTTGGGACTTTGGTTCGTCTTCAAAGGTGCATTTCATTTGACCACATATCATCATATCATGTTATACTGATACATGCATAGGTAACTTTGCTTTTGACAAAAGATGATTATAAATTATAATATGCTAAATTCTGTTTGTCTGAGTTTTACGGAAGACTTTTTTACGGAACATTTCATTTTTTCATTGTGAAACTGTGATTTGCATTACCTACCATACCACCAGCAGTCAGTTAGAATAAACAATGTAAATACATACATAAAGCAACATGACGGAGTTGATGATTTTTATCAAATTATGAAAAGATGGAGATACATAAAAACTTTATGATGCACTCAACTCAAGTCTCAAAACATTTTTTTCTTTCTGCGATGGAATTTCCTTACCAAAAGTTTGAAATGCCTTCTAGTAGTGTACAGTATTCAATTTCTCGACAAATCCCATTAATTGGAGTTTATTAGGAAATGAAATATTTCTCAAAACAAAGTTGAAGTTGAAGCTGAGCAAGAACAGGGACTCACCCCGTTTACATTAGATAATGATATCCATTTAATGTTTCATTTCTTTTTAAACGCTCATTAAACTTTCCGTTTTTCACATCTGTAGTCTATCCAGCACAAGATTTTAATTGAGTCTCTAAGACGCATCACTTCGAATCAAAATGATTCAATTTTTTACAAACATAATTATCCACATTTTACTCGTTTTAATAAACCTTAGTTATCTTTTATTATACTTTATAAGACCAAAATGTCTCTGAAATCATTTTCTTTATCTTTATTTTTATTACCTCGCACCGCTTTGTTTGGCAGTCCACATTCACATTACTTTTTCACGACCATAAAAAGCTTTGCCGTGTTTTGTAGGTGGCAATGGGCAATGAGTGTGGCACAGTTGCAACTGTTTTCAGATTCATCACAACCAAGAAGCAACGCTTTACTAGAAACTAGAAACTTGCGGTTGCTGAACTTAAATACTATAACTATAAAGTAAAGCAGCATTTTCCATTTTAGAAGTAAATAGAATTATTTACTAGAATGAAAATGAAGAGAAAATTTTGCGTAAAAGCTTCAGAATAGAATGAAACAAGCATTTTGAATTTTGTATGGGTGGTAAAATCCTTGAAAGGACAGGCCGTTTTTGCCACTGCCACTTTGTTTGTAGCATAAAACAATATTAATTCATTAATGAATGAAACGAATGAATGGACGTGATAATGTGATGTTACTTAAGTAGAAACAAACAGAAGACAAACAAAGAAATGTGGATGTGACTGACGTGCTTGATTTTTAGTTTTGCACAACGAAAAAGAAAAGGAGAATCTCTTCCAAAAAAATGAATTCCGCTTTTAAGATAGAATAAAGCAGAGTCTAATTTCTAAAAGGACAAACACACACACTTCATCAATTTCACGGCTGAGTGAAATTTCTTCCTAACTCACTCAGAGCTCCAGCTCTGTGAAATTCGAGTCGGTGGACAAAAATAGCCCCAAAAAAATTTGTCCAAGGAAAAACAAAAAGAAAATGATGAAACTTCCTAGACTTCTGCTCCTGTGTCCTGAGGACTAGGAAATTTAAGAGTCGCTTCGTTTGTTTCAATTTAAGTGTTTCGGAGTTGATAGTTGGGACGACGCACGTAGTACTACATGAAACGAAGAGCGATAAATGAAACATTTTTCCTGAGACATTCCAAGGATTTGTAGTACTACGTGCTTGAAAGAGGTTTCCAAAGTTGTAAAACAAAACCTCTTTTCTATTTGTTTAGTAAATGGATACATGATTAACTATTTGAAAGAATGTTTGTTTGTTCTACTTGACTCATTTCATGCACACTATTCACTTCACAAAGAACACAATTTCAGTCCATTCGATGATGCAATGCTGATTGGATAATTTAATTTGAGCCCCTTAGAAAATTTCATATTTCAATTTCATTCCAACGGTTGAGTTCAGTTGGCACTTGAGACTTGAGAATTGTTCACCACTTTGGATGGCGATTTGAAACAAAACTTGGCTCATTATTGATTCGCCACTCTAACCCAACGCATCAATTTGGATTTAATCCTTCCGGATCCGCAGTGTGAACCTGAACACTTTCTTAGTTCTCAGCTCAACAGTCATCGCTATTTCATTTGGTTAGTCGGATATTTTGGGGAGAAAGTGGAGAAAGTCTTTGTCTCCTCTTTGTTCTTTTCTTGCTTTGTGGAGAAAGTGGCCTGGTTCGGTTGAAAAGGAAACGAGTTCATTTGTCCAGCAACATTTCTCTTTCTCTTAGGATATAATGGCCCACTCCATCAACCGTGATTCACTTGGAATCCATCAGTCATCAGCAGTGTTGTTAGAGGATGCCTTCGTTTTCTCCTCTTCATAACATTATTATTATTATGTGCTTTAGGATTGTATATTTTAATTGTATTGTAATGTGTCAGTTTCAGCCAAAATCCATTGTAAAGTGTGCGTAATTCACTCGGCTGCTAACCAAAGATTCTACGGAATATATTGGGGCATTATGCAAAATGTTTTGTGACGATGAAACTATTCCAACGTTTCTTATCCTTCTCAATCCAGGAGCAAATATCAGTCAAAAATTATTGCTCATTTGAAGTTTAGTGTGAAAATTTAGAAAATGCTGTCCACCGAAGCTTTACTCATCGCCGAATATCGCCCCGGTCCCACAGTTTCTTCTACTTACGAGAGTGAGAATTTGACGGGCGAATTTGAAGTGAACAATACTATCACAGTGTTATTTAACGGCACCGGGGATATTTTGCATTCTTCACCTGAATCTGAGCTCCCATTGCCCTACCCCCTGCTTTTAGGTATTGCCATTTACCTCACCGTTGTAGGTAAGAAAATCATTTTTCAATGATAATCAGAAATTCATAAAAAACTTGAAGAAAAAGTGTTAATCGAAGTAATAACGGAATAACTTGGAATAAATAACGGTTTTAGGATTGTTATCCACCTTTGGCAACATACTTTTCATTCTGACCGTGATGCAATGGCGCTACTTGAGAAACAACTCGCACATGCTCCTGCTTCTCAACATGGCTGTCTCCGACTTGGCTATTTCGATTACAGGTAATTATTTAAAAAATCAAACGAATTTTTATTTTTAGCAAAGATATGCCTAGTCAGTTAATTATGAACGAATTTTCTCCTAATAAAGGCTACCCTTACACAACAATATCGTGCTACGTGGGAGAATGGATATTTGGCCCGTTCATCTGCCAGTTGTATGGATTTCTGTGTTTTACTTTCTCTCAGGTTGGTGCAACTCAAAAAGTGAAAGTGAAACACGCATAATCTTGATTTGATTTGATTTTTTTCTCAATTTAGGTCAGTATGAATACTTTGGTGGCTGTGAGCATATTTCGTTACGTTGCTATTTGCCATCCGCACAAAAGTAATTTTCGTATTTTTGATCTACTTATAGTTAAAATTCATCAATATCTAAGCTTATTTGTAATTTTATTTGTAATTAATTCTCTTGTTTCTTATTACAAGAACACTTTCTTACAAGCAAAACAAGCGTTTGGGCGTTGCTGGTTGTCTGGTGTCACGCTTTATTCTGGACGATTTCCCCTCTCGTGGGGTGGTCCTCCTACACATTTGAACTTACACGGATTTCATGCTCCATTAACTGGAAAGACCGATCTTTCACAGGTGTCATTTATGCAGTGGGTATGTCACTAATATCTAAAATAAAACTACCTAACAGGAAAAAACTAAATGAATTCATTTTCTACCATAGAAAAATCTTTATTAATATTTTTTCTTCCCAAGCCACAACCACATTTTGCTACATGTCTCACATCGTAATTCTAATGTGGTGTTACAAGAGAATCTTTCTGAGACTTGGGACTCTGAGGAAAAACAAGGTACAAGAGAGACCAACCCGCAGGCCCGCAAGGACCAGGACGATCAGCAGCACGTCGGTGAACGTGAGCACGATTCTCCCTTCGTCCAGTTCCAATGTACTTTTTTATATTATGGAATTTCTTTTATTAGCTTGGAGAGGAAATTAAGTCTCGAGCTGGAAATATTATTAGCACCAGATTGATTATTTGATCAGGAAACTCTTAATATTAATACAGCAAGGTGAAAGTCATGTGCAGCAGTCTGCGACATCGACACAAACCCAAAACACTGGTCACAGCCACAGCCACACTCATAACCAGGAAAACACGGCAAAACGGGCGGACAGCTTGCCAGGTTTACACCGGTGTCACAGTCTCATTGTTTTCTCATTTACGGCAGAAAATCTTACAGAGGTGGAACTTCACGTTCTCTGGGTAAAATATTTCTTTCATTTATGAATCAAGTGAAAGTTGAATTTTTTCTACCGATCGAGATGCTTCAACTTACAAAATTTACTTTCATTCATTTTCAGATGAACATTGCGATGGTCGTAGCCTTTATTATTTTCTGGACTCCCTACACAGTCATATCTTGGGTGTCTGCTTTTTACGACAAGCTTTCCCCCATTTGGTACATTTTCCCCCTGATTTTTGCGAAAACGTCGTGCATGGCGAATCCAATTTTGTACGGGATGACAAACAGCTTTCTCCGGAAGCAACTGCTCCTCGTGCTACGAGGCTTTCTCGGGCTCACCTCTCCCATAGAGGACTTCGAAGTGATGCGACAGTAGGAAACGCGTTTTGAATATTTATAAT
>VYYJ01004115.1:0-14313 GCA_021029165.1 Cyphoderus albinus
AATTTGGCTCGAGTCCATAGCGGCTCAGCATTACGGGGTAGGCAATGTACTTGTTTACACGTAAAACATAATCTCGGCTCATGTCCATAGCGGCTTAGCACTACATGGATAGGCAATAAGCTTGTCTATACAAGAAACGCATTGTGGCTCGAGTCCTTAGCGGCTGAGTATAACAAAGAAACGAACATGAATAAAAGAGAACAAAGACAAAGAAAACGAATTCGACGAAGAAGACTACGATCTTGTCGTTAGAAACAATTCGTAATAAATAATGAGAAGAGTAAGGCCAAGTCAAGTCAGTCAGTCTTTGAGAGTGGTTGTGAGCAATTAGTAGAGTAGAGAGTCATTGTCCAGATAGAATTAAATCATTAATACTTATTTTTGTGTGAATTAATAATAAAAAGAGATTACTTCATTCAGTAAAGATTTAATTGGTGATAAATCGCGAAAATAAACATTCTACTTTTAATTGGCAAACTAACCGTTTTAAATCCGTGAGTTGTCCGATCATTTTAATTAAACCTCCATCTTAGATTCAAGACTTTTAGTTAAGTGCCAAATTAGTAAAATTACTGGAACCACTAGGCTGGTAGCCAGTGGATTTCCAACAGGAAAAGAAAATTGCTTTAAATAATAGATTAGAAAATGGTTAATCAGGTATTTATGCATTCAGGGAAAAGTGCACTACTGCCAGTTTACATTACACGCAAGTAAAAGTCTGTCTGTCCTTACGAGCGAATGCACCTTCATTCATCATTCATTCAAGGGTAGCCTAATGCATTATAAGTTTAGACCGGTTAGTACAGTTGCATCGTGCGTCATGTCCCACGCACCTTGAACAAACACGCGCCTGTCTGCATATGTAATTGATACAATATCAAGCTGAGTAAAGTACTATCGCTTTCACCATCGCTTTCACTTGGTTGTGGAATATTTTACTGCTTTTATATTTTGTCGCTTTCCACATAAAAAAAACTTAAGAAAATTTTCTTCACGGGTTGGCCTCGGTGGGCGAAATGGAGAAAATTGTGAGTGCATCGAAAAAATATTTTTTTAGAAAGAAAACGAAGACATTAACTGTCTGTCTCACATTGCTCTCCACTTTCTCATAGCAAACAAAACCAACAGATGCATGTGTGCTTCATCACGTGTCTATTCCGTCTTTGCATTTTCTACGTGGGCTGCGTCGCGTCATGTCAAGGTAACACTTGTTATATATTGAATGCAATAAAAATGAAAACGAAGCTTTCTATGAGGACAACACCAGCGGTTTTGATAATAATGCAGAGTTTTGTCTTTCAGTTAATTCACGGCCAAGGCTGTACACACAGAGAAAAAGAGACGTTAGAAAGTGGTTATTAGATCGAAGCGTTTTAGCTACAATAAATATTCGAAGATCGAACCTTCAATAGTAATTTTTTACTCATTTCAGACTCATACCAGACTTAAGTCTTCAAAGTTGCCATATTATAGAAACTGTCAACCTGAGAAGAAAAATCAGAGGAAGGAGAAAGTTAAGTTTAATAAGCAGTGATGATGAAAATGTGCACTTTGTTTCTGAAATAAAAACTTCAAGCTGAACCGGTGAATATAGTAAATGAGAAATCGTAAGATCTCTCATAAAATGATTTCGCCATAACTTTCTTATTTTTATGCCACACCAAACAAACACAAACAAAATATTACAAAGTAGACGAAAGAAGTAAAATTAAAACAAATAACAGACTGAAGATAAAAAGGCTAGCCTCGAGAATACAAGCGACGACCTCAAATGCTGTAGTTTAATGTCTATGTCAAAGGAAGTTCGTCTTTGCCACAATAATGTCTGCGTAAAATACCTTAATTCATTAACTTTCAGCAGCTAATTTGTAAAACCCGCACAGAATATTAAAGTTCGTCTATCTTAGGTATACTTAAATACCAGTAATCATCCCAAAATTAAGTAAATGATGTTTAAGTAAAACATTTACTGCCTTGAACATAAACATACGCAAAGTTTCAACACAACGCAACGCTTTTTTAGTTTACTCAATTTTAAAAGCAGATTTTTCTTTCATGTGGCATTTTTTTGTCTGCCGCACTTTTCTTGCTCTGTCGGATATGTTTAGTAAAGTGAAGGATTTTTGTTTTTTACACGTCACACGTGCCTTCAAGGAGGGTCGGATTACGTGAGATACGTTTTCGGGTGGATTGTTGGTTTCATCTTCGTTTTCTTTCCTTTTCAACCACCATCATACCAGACAACAAAAATTGCCGGTGCGAGTTATCTACTGGAAAAAAATCTCTGTATGGGATCTATTATGCATGTACCTCGAAGACGATTGTATAAACATGCACATATATTTTTTTTATGGATTCAGGTAAAAATGTCTGCGGTACTAAAAGGAAAGATAAAAAGGAAGAGGAGAAATTAAGCCGTAATAAATTTCTTCTTTTATTGCAGTACCAAAGACTGTTCAAAAGTGTACCCCTGCGTCACCAACAATGTCGCAGCTGGAAAATAAATAAATAATACAAAATACAATTTCAGGAGAAACGTTTCGTGTGTGTGTGTGTGTGTGTGTGTAGCAGTCTGGTTGAATTTGAAGTTGATCTTGAAGAGAACTTCTTGTAATTGTTAAGTGGAAGGAGACACAATTGCGATGGTACATGGAAAAGACATTATTGTAATTTCAAAGAGAGAAAGGGGCCTTATTGCTTCCAGTTTAACCTTACTTGGACCAGCTGGAGATGAAAATGTTGCCGAACCTTTAAACTAACCTAAGTTAGGTTACGTTTACCAAAACTCGGACATATCCTGTTGGAGAAAGGCGATGTGGTGGAATTGTACCTGAGGAGGAAATTCCATCTTCTTGCTACCTCTTTTCTCTACGGAGTGATTTTGATACGATTGGTTCGACAACGGAGAAAATTGAATTAAGAGAAAATATTCCATTGTCACGTGTGTGCTTCGGTTTGGTTTTAGTTTAATTGCTTCTGTGGACACCTTTGTATAATTTAAAGGTTAATTTAATGCACGAGTGTGGATGCGGAGGGTTGTGGATGTGGGCTTTTCCAGCCAATTACTTTTGCTACTTCCCCTCTTTCATGTAATGTAATGCAACGCAATACTTGAACTACTTGAACTTATCTGTCTGCATATGGGTAATGATGCGAGATGATATTCACATTCACAGATGTTACGTTACACTGCATTACACGGGAGTGGACAGAATGTTCTTCAAAGTATTTTCCAGCAGTTCGGCTAGTACCTACTTCAACTTCATTAACAGCAACCACTGTAACCACAAATGTAAAAAAAGTGCTCGCTCTCTCTCTGAATAGAGTGAATTGAGTCAGACTATTTTTGTGGCTTCGCCCGTTTCTCTCACAGCTTAAATCTAACTTTTTCTGGGTCGTGTTCTTCAGTCCTCTGGAAAATTGTAGCATGAGCAGCGCAGCGTAGTTGATGAAATTGTGTGACATTTTCCCAACTTTGTAGTAGATAAATATACCTACGTATTACATATTATTATATACATATATTCAGCGTCCGCATTATGTTGCAATCACATCCGCCATTAAAAATAATATGGTGTGGTGTGTAAACTGTAGACACATTAAAGATGTGATTAAGCCGGAACTATTATTACTAATGGAGATGGCCAACTTCTCCATTAATACCGATTACCAATTCGGGAAGTCAAGACAAAAGAATTCATAATAAAATAGTGGCCGTAATTGGATACCTTATTTATAAAGACGCTTTTCTGTTAGCAACGAGTATAGTTACCTATATAGTAGCTAGATACATATCTCAGACAGAAATTGAGAGCCTCAGCCAGACTTTCTCCCATTTTCATTTATTTCAGCTTACAAAAACGGCGAGTTAGTAGCAGATTGGAAATACTTAATTTTAGTTGAATTGAGTTAATTAGTTCTGGATACATATGGGACCCATTTCCCTTGACTAGCGAACCTCGAACTACATAAACCTATTAAAACTGGTATATAGTACCTACTTATCAAATGTGTTTGCTTTCTCTTTCGTGTTACAACAATAGACTAAATGAAGTCTGACTTAAGTCATTTTCTCATTTTGTTTTGACTAGCTCACTTTTACTCAAAATGCATGAAATACTTAACGATTACAATTATCTACTAGATTATTACGTTAACCATTTTGGTAGATGAGAATAATCAACGAAAATTCATGAACAAGGTAGATTTTCCAACTCAACCTTTTTCGTTTTTCTGGAATCCACTATGTCGAGTTGTTGCTTACACTAATCCGCTTTTGTTTAGAAATGCTACAGTTAAGTTTAGTCAACGTAGTTACAACAAGAAACAACCCTACTTTCATTCACTGCTTCCTCCATAATTATCTAACTAGGTTCGTAGGAAAATTCAAAACAAAACGGAGTCAAAATTAATACAACTTCGCTACTATCTCCTTTATTTATTCACGTAAGTAAACTCAACTCATTCTCGCTTTCTCCGCTTGCTTCGCCTCTCTCATTTTTGAGCAGGCTCATTATTAATTAGTTTTGAGTTTAAGCAGCAGGACTTTTTAGTTCGAGCTGAAATGCAAATATGCGATGCGACATATTCACATGAGAAAATAATTGAAGGAGCAAAATGCAAAGTCGTTTGTAATACATTGCTACATGCTAACTTCGATTAACCTTCATTTAAAATCGTGATAAGAAATAACACTAAAGTAACCTGTTATTATTGAATGTGATATTTCAACAGAGAAACGAACTAAGGGCGTCACAATATAGTGAATTTGAATTGGAATGAATTGGAGAATTTTCAGGTTTAGTCCATAATAACAACGGAAGTTCTGATAATTTTCGTGTTTTTTTAAACTACATAAGTTGAAAATGTGAGTGTAAAGAAACGCCATATAATTTCGAGTTACTTTCTTCATTGAAGCGTGCACGCGTCGTCCTCTTCACCTCTCTTCGACAAAAGTCAAATCTACCCTGTTCAGTCTCTTTTGACTGTGGTAAGGTAATATAATTCCCTGTTTACATTTAGAGGAGCACACAGCAGAGACACAGTTGCGAAAGAAATAAATGTCAATGTCATCGGCATCAGAATAACATAAATATCAAAAAAGATTCATTTGTTCATTACATGAGCTTTTGTAGTTTGTGAAGCTTGTGGTGGAAAAAAACGTTAAGGTTCAGAAACGAGTGCGCTCACAAATAATCTACGCATTGACATTTCACGATATTTTATTGTCCAACGTTATTACTGTCGTAGAGTTTTGTATCCGGTTGAGCAGCAATGAAAATTGGATATTTAAATTACATTTTCATAAAACCAAGTGATTAAGGGAGACTTTACTGACGCACAAGGTACCGTATCAAACGTACGCACGTATTTTCAAAGCATTGTGAAGAATTTAAAATTCACAGGACTTGTCCCGTTACTGTCCATTAATCAACCTGTCTAAATAAACCGTGGCCGTGGCATGGGCTCGACGTCGAAAAGGCGACATTTTTTTGCAAGTAATGGGCTCTAAGAAAGTATTAGTATCTAAAAAATGCCTAATCATTTTTGTAGTAATATAATTTAAGTGAAACATTTATGGGTTGGATGGAATAGCACGAACAGGAAAACGCCAGTCTATTTTTAAAATGAACACGTTCATTTTCAATGAGTCGCATCTTCTGCCAGCTTCGTCTGTCTCCTTGCCGCGTGTGTGTATGTAACGTTAACATCTGCAATATGAACAAAAGGCGAAAAGGGAGATCGACTAGAATGGGTAATATTAAAAATGCAAAAGTCCGCATTTTTATTTCGTATGATGAATTAATACGAGTAAATGAATAGGAAATAAAAGGAATTTTATACTACATTTTCGTTCAATGGATTAAAAAGTAATATTTTTCTAACATTAGTTTGACTACTTGCAATTTATTTACTATAAAATAGTTTGCAATTTACGTTTTGTTCATGGATGCGAATTTTCTGACACGCATATCTAAACTTGCATCAACTTGCAATTGGTTTGAAGTAGAACCGGACATTTTTTCTGCAACGTTCCGCTCCACTGAATGTTTCTCAATTCATATTATTTGCAAAAATTGTTCAGAGAAAAATGAAGAAGAGTGGAAAAATCTCCTGGTTGAAGTTGATGAATGATTTTTCTGTCAATCCGGCTAGATTTCACAAACGCAACCTAATCACTATTCATCTACGCTGCAGTGACGTTATTAACATTTTTGCACGGCCAAAAGGTTTAAATTTATTTGAAAACCACAAACCACCAGCATTTAGCATTTGTCTTTTTTAGTATATTTATTTGCATTTAAATAGCCTTCATCATTCTTACTTTAACCATATAAAGCAAGAATTATACGTTTATTTTAAATAATAATCGTTTTTGATAAAGTTAAAATAGAAAAACCGAAGATAAGATAGTATGTATAAGGTAACGTTATAAAAAGATGAGATATAAAACAGGAAATTCAGGTAAGTTTTAAAAAAACAATTCACTTACGTATAAAGGCGTTTGAAAATAGTTATTTGGTTACATACGATCTCCAATTTGCGGCCCATTAACAATAATACTAAAACACGAAAAGAAACTCAAGGTAGGAATAAAATATTTTATTTTCGATCACATACAGTTGTTATTTATGAGATAATTTATATGAGCCTGTTGTGACAGTTCAGTGACAGTACAGAAAAGCTGTTCACCTTTGCGATTTTTCTTTTATAAAGATCAAATGAATTTAATAATGTCACGAAGGTGAAAAAATATCATTGGAATGTGTCTACTGCTGATCAAGTTGCCATTTAATTTAACACGATGTGACACGTTTTCTAGTGTGGTGCGTCGGATGTCGGATGTAGATAATCAGAGGAGATGAATATCATGCGAAAGTCAAACTATCAATATCAAAATCCAAGCAAGCGGAAAGAGCAGCTTTCTTTTTAATTTGATTAGGGACTTGCAAAGAGAGAGGCAAATGTCAAAAGCAGATTAAAGAAGAAATTTAATTGACCGTAGCAAGTTACACAAGGTTACAAACAACGACGTGACTAAATTGAGTTATCCACATAAATATATTTAAACATTTCTTCTTGATGATAAGCCGATGCTTTATCGCTCTTTGTTCTCTTAATAAAATTTAATCCTAGTCGGTCTCATTTCATTAATGATCCTTGTGCCACCGCGTCGGTGGGTGAAAATGCTAAATAAGGTAATAGTAATACCGGTATTAACGTCTTTGTTTAGTTACCAACCAATCATGATCATGATCATGATCATCGGAAAAGCATGAAAATGAAATAGGTAAGTACAACATGAAGAATTTAAACCAAGCTAATTTACTTCAGGGCATTTAAAGTATCATTAGCCTGGCAATCACGTTTGATATTTTTAATAAAGGTCACACGAGCGCAACTTCGTCATGAGCGAGTTTGTTCCATAATTTTGTGTTTCTCACGAAGTGTTAAGTCACTCTTGTAATTATGAAAATACTAAAAGAACCGCTGAAAACCGTTGAGAGTTTAAACTTGATGAAACGTGTCTGCCAAATCAAACGCAATCTCTATATATTTACAATTAACTTTACTGGATGTAGATACGCAAACTTGTAAATGAATTATCTGTCTATACTTTTATCAATTTGAGATTTAATACAATATATGCGGCGTAGAAGAATACCAAAACAATAAAGTCATAAAGTAAGCCGGCGCTTGAAGATTTTAACGGGACTGAAATTAGCCGGTTTGTTAACCATTCTAAAGTAAGATAAAGAATATAAGTAAGACTTTGACTGAGATAAGTAATTTTATCTGAGTAATTTTTTTGTAAACGCTACGTGTAGCCAACGCGAAAAACTCATTCGCCTTTTTTAATGGATGTTTCTCATCATTCTCATTTTAGCACGAGTCACTCACTTCACGACACCCAAATAACCACGACCGCGTTACTTTAACTATGAGATGACGCTACTACTACGGAACACACTGGGTAATTAACGGTGACTGATGGATGCACAGAAATATGATACTTGTCATCAACTCACTCCGCAAAGCAGCGCAACTCAAACAAAGCACTCTTCTAGTTTTAAATTTAGAAGGATGCTTCTTTACTCAAAGAAAAGTGTAGGAGTTGAAAGAAAAATGACTCGCTTTTTCCCTTGTTGCTGAAAGAATGAAAAGTGACTCGGCGTAACATAATTCAGAGCAGCTTTGTCAAAGGCAACGAACAAATTATCTTCAAACAAATGATAAGTCATTTATTATATTTTGGAAGATGCAAGCTGCCACATCTTCACACGCCTCACTCTAGCGCTTCCTTTTATTCTCAAATGCCCTATTTTTTGTCAATGTCAAATTCATTATAGCAGCTCCATGTGCCCCACGCTCCACGTTCCATGTACCGAAGCAAAGATGGAACATGCAACGCGCAGTAAAGTAGATGAGTCATGTGAAAAAAGGTGTCAAAAAGCTTCTGCATGTTCTTCCTAGAATTTATTGTTGCTCTCCGGCTTCATTTGACGAATCAATTTTTCAGTATAACTTCAGGAACCTTTGGATTTCCATTTACTTACAATCATTAATATTATTGTCAGTGGCAATAATCAGACGACATAATGATTCAAAAATAAATTCTGAAAGGTTGTGGAAACCTATTGCAATTAACCACCTTTGATGGTTTCTTTACATTTATCATCTATATCACGAACTAAAAACTATTACAAGAAAATTCAATCAGTATATTCATTTTAGTGATAAAATGGTAATCCATAGAATCAGTCATGACTAAAAGCTAAAAAATTTTTGCTGCCCCTGAGAAGACACCTTATTGATGATTCCGTTCATACCACATCGTTCACTCATCATGTCATCATCACTCACTGTGCCGTTGTCTGCAGTCAACTTCTGACATCTATATAATGGATTGAATTCATAATTTTTGCGAACTTACATAATTCAATGTAATCGGGCTTTCATGCATACAACTATCGAATAAAACTTTTGTGTGCGCACAAAAGCAACAACAAATAACATCAGCACCAGCAGCACCAGGTTTTTAGACAGACTTTGGCAGACTTTATTCATTGTTCGCACTGCAATGTGCTATTTACCTGATGTTGATGGATGTGGATAGATAGATTGACTGTGTGAGTGAGTGAGTGTGAAGGATGTTCGCAATAATCCCAACCCTGACAATCAATTTATACACAAAACGAGGTTTTCCAGATAAAAAGTTGAAATCTGACAAGCCTCATGTTATATAAGGTACAGTCAATATATAATGTATAATGTGCTCGTAGAGCAGCAGCTGCCTATATTTTTTTGCTTAAATGCATTGTTTTTTTTGTTCCAGCAACAGGTATCGGCTTATACGTACAAAACTAATAACTCATGGGAAATTGGGCCGTCCAGGATATTTCATGTTGGCAAACAGACAATTATGGACGGCTTTACTAGAACACCGCTGATTGCCAACAAAGTGGGCCATTATTATATATGTACATTTGTAGGTAGTTATGATTATGATTATGATTGCGTTTTGGATTTGTGTGTGTGCAGTGGACGGACACGGTGGACAAAGTTTATTAAGAATCTGTCCAGGATTGTATCAAGGTCACGCTTGCTCATTGTTGTATGGACGGGGATGTTATGTAACGTAATACAAAAAGCTAAGCTGAAAATATTATATTGTGTGGGTAATGTGGCTACGTGATATTCTGAAATATTCGCGAATATAAATTGCAATTTCTTTGTGTACTTTTATTGTTATTACTGCAATTTAATATTGGATGTGCTCGACACTCGACACTACATGCAATGGGCGAGGATATTTTCATTTACATATTTGTCATTAAAATGGCGAGGCTCCTAATCTCAATAGTAGTAACTCCACCTGTTTGAAATAAAATAGTGAATTGCAAACATAGATACATACAATAATAGAGAATTAAGCGATTACAAAAAAAGTATGGAATTGATGAGTTTTATTTTTACGACTACGTTGTAATTGCAATTGTAATGAATAATGAAATATAAAAATCAACTCGTGAAGTTAAACATATTCAAAAAAAACTTTCAGCCCCATCCAAATCTGCCAAAGACAAACTTTGACTAAAGATTTTAACTTGCTTACCCATTGACATAAAAAACTCATTTCTGCACATTTACACCTGAACCAACATTATGACTGCCCCTAATGATTTATGGTAACATTAATGTTCGGTTATTAGCTTAGGTTTACAAATATAATTTTAAAGTACTTGCAGAAGACCCACTATCTATCCATTCATTTCTTCAGGCACGCAGATATTCTAAACCGTCATAGTAATTATTCATCGTTTATTGTTCAAGTGGACTTTAATAGTCTACTGCATGATGAAGTTGAAGTTGCTCGTGTGCATTTTATAGACAAAAATTAACGACGTTTAAAATATTTTCCATTACATTTCTTTTTATTTTATGGTGGTTATTTTATTTTATTTTTCGCATTGTTTCAATACCATCATCAGAAAGATTTTTTATACCTGAATCGATTGATGTTGTTCATGGCTACTTGGTTACTGAATAATAAATTGACTCCACCATAAACAGGTATATAATCATAAGAACAATGACTACCCGATTATGTTTATTTTGCTTGTTTTGTGTGAGCCATCAACCAAAGCAAATCCCCGAATCCTTTAGTATATATATACACATAACCTTGTGCAAACTTACGTAGGCATTTTTATTGCTAGAACGAATCAGAGTGATCATCGAATCGTGGTCATTAAGTTGTTCCATGCACCATTATATTATATTACCAGCAAAAAAAAATTTTTCTGATGTTGATAACCATCTCCATTTTGTTGTATTCTGCTCTGTAAAAGATATAATATCATGCTATAATATTTTACACTTCATTATATCATGTTCTGTCCGAGTGATGCTGAAGCTGGTTTCTAGTAACCCTCTAGCTCTGGTGCATACAAAATAAATATTACAATGCAATGCAATGGGGTGCTCAGTTTCTGTTTAGTTGATCAGAGGAAAAAATGTTCTGCGAAAGCGTAAGTGAAATAAAATAAATGTCAGTGTCACGGTCATTTCATTTTCTACTCATCAGCGAGATAATCCAGTACGTGGCCACAGTTTAGTTTGGTTCTAATCTATTGATTGAAGAAACTGACTAGACTCGTTTTCAGCATTTTTCTTCGCTTTAGCAGCCGGACCTAAACCTTAACTCATCCTCTCATTCATTGTAATTTTTCTCTCTAAAATTTCTTGTTACCAACATAACAAGCAATTTCAGTTTTATTTCTCTGGGTGCATTTTATTTTCTATTCGTTCAAATCCAGTCAGGTGGAAAGTTTCTCAGGACAAGAAACGAAACTTTCAACCTGCTGTGGTTTCCCAAACATTCCTTTTGGAACCATTGTGTCCTCTGATTGTTAGCACTGACATTCATGATTGAGTGAGTGAAGTTTAGTTATAGTAAACAAAATTCAAAGCTTTCGGGAGTCTATACATTATTGAAAAATTTATTCGTCAAGTGAGTCTGTGAGCATAACAATAAATCCTAAAAACGTGCAGAAGTTTTTGTCACCTTTTTTCACAGTGACTCATCTCACCGCTTTACTGCGCGTTGCATGTTGCATCTTTACTTGGCTGGAACGTGGAGCATAGCGTGTGGCACATGGAGCTTCTATAATGAATTTGACATTGACAAAAAATAGGGCATTTGATATTAAAAGTGGAGAGGAAGCGTGAGATGTGTAGATATGCGGCAGCTTGCCTCTTACAAAATATAATAAATGACTTATCATTTGTTAGCAGATAATTTGTCCGTCGCCTTTTACGTTGACAGCGTTGTTCTGAATTATATTCTGTGCAGTCACTTTTCATTCTTTCAACTAAAAGCTACGTAATAGTAAATAACGCAAAGTGACGAGTGCGGCAGCAAAGCAAAAGCGAGTAATTTTTCTTTCAACTCCTACACTCTTCTACGAGTAAGGAAGCATCCTTCTAACTGCGAAGCTAGAAGAGTGCTTTGTTTGAAGTTCGCTGCGTTGCGTTGTGGATTTGATGGCAAGTATCATATTTCTGTACATTCATCAGTCACCGTTAATTACCCAGTGTGTTTGCAGTCAGTGAGTAGTAGCGTCATCGCCGCTAAAGTAACACGGTCGTGGTTATTTAGTTGTCGTGAAGTGAGTGAGTCGTGCTAAAATGAGAATGATGAGAAACATCCCTTCAAAATAAAAGACTAACGCGTTTTTCGCATTAGCAGAGCGCACATTTTACAAAATTCTTATTCGTTTTTTTTATCTTGAAGATGCATTTTGTTTTTTAGCTCGTGCTCCTGAAAGTTGTCTTCTTCAAAGTGTTATGGTTCTCACAAACGAGCAATTTCTACCCACTGTTTAAGAATATTCAAACGCCGCTCCGGCTTCCTTAATCACGTTAATTTTTTGAGATATACTTCGACGCCGCCTTTTCGTTTCCATTATCTGAAAGGCGTGTAGGAAAATCAGATACTAAAATCATTGTTGTACGTTTGCTCTAAGTATAATCTCAATTTCGAATCTTTCAGTGTAATAAACGAATTCGCTCAGGCTCCACCAAGATAAACCTAAGACTTTTAATTGTGCATATTTTGTATATGAAGATTCCATCTTAATTGGCAGGCAGGCGCATTTCATCAAACCCTCAGCGATTTTCAACGGCTCTTTTAGTGTTTTCACAATTAGAAGAGTGACTTAATACTTTTGGTGTGAAACACGAAATTATGAAACAAACTCGTTTATTACGAAGTTGTGATCGTGACCGTTATTAAAATATCAATCGTTATTTCGTGGCTAATGAAACTTTAAATATTTAACATCCTCTGTTTTCGACGTAATATCTCCGGATACGACATACAAAGGAAGCTAAATTACACGATTTAGAGGATTGGTAAGTAAAGAGAAAATAATTTATTTCAGTATCTTCAACTTCCTTGATTTTGATATTTTGCTTACAATAAACTAAATATGTCTTCATTTTCTTCTTACCTATTTCATTTTCATACTTTTAAAATGATCATGATCATCAACATTATTGTTGCAAGCTAAGCCAACGCAGTAAACAAAATCACATTTTCTCCCACCGACGCGACACAAGGATCATTAACGTGATCGTGATGAGACAGAGTAAGTTTAAATCGCACCCAAAAAAAAGAAAAGGCGATAAAGCCTTAGCTTATCATCAAGAAGAAATGTTTAGATAGTTTTGTGGATAACTCAATTCAGCCACGTCGTGGCGTAGTTTGTAATCTTAATCTTATCTATGTAACTTGTTATGGTCAATTAAATTTCTACATCAATTTGCTTTAAACATCAAATTATGTATTTCTCATTGCAAGTCCCTAATCGAATTAAAATGAAAGCTGGCTTTTCCGCTTGTTTTGCTTTTGATAATGATCTTTTGTGTTTCGCGTGACATTCATATCTCATATGATTACTAGCTCATACCACCACACCACAAAACATGTCACATCGCATTAAATTAATAGAAATAGAAACTTGATCAGCAGTAGACGCATTCAATTGATATTTGTCGCCTTCGTGATGTGATTTGAATCATTCGTTTTAAAAAGATAATTAGTGGAAGCTGTTTTGTCACAACAGTCAGAGTCAGGTATAAAATATCTCCTGAATAATAACTTTACGTGTTAGAAAATAAATTTATTTATCTTCTTGCCTTGCGTTTCCTTTCGTGTTTTATCATTATTGTTCACATGCCGCAAATTACTCTTTATAAACAAATACATACATATTTTAAGACGCTTTTGTACGTAAATGAATTATTTTATTATGAAAGCTTACCTGAATTTCCTGTTTTCTAATTGTATTTCTGTTATTCTTTCCATGAGTCCCATGTTATCTTACACTATCTTATCTTGTAGGTGATTTCATTTCATAAAAACTATCATTACCTAACATTAAAGTGAAACGTATAATTTTGCATTTCTAATTTATTGCTTTTATCATCTATGTTTACACCTGATTTAGAGGGAGAGAAAAAAAATTGAAAATTGAAATCAAACTAAATATACGTTTCTAAATGTTTACTGCGTAAATATATTATGCATGAATATGTGACCACAGTGCACTCTTCCATTACCATCATAAATATATTAAAATTACATATCTCTCCTTCAAAATATAAAACTGTGCAATGTCAGTCAGTGGGAAACGCTCAATGAATTAAACAAAATTAAAACAAACTATCCTGTTTATGTTTATTATACGCTTTAAGTAAATAGTAGCTATCAGGTTATATCTGTGAAATCTAGCCGGACGGACACAA
>VYYJ01004116.1:0-14312 GCA_021029165.1 Cyphoderus albinus
CGTTCCTGTAGAGCTGCTCCTGCTTCACCGAGTCGTTCTCCTTGGGCTCTTCCGTCAGCACTAGCATTAATTGGTTCAGTTCATCCTATTTAAAAAAATATAATTAAAATAAGAATCATTAAGATTAATTAAAATTCTTCTTCCAGTTCAACAAGTTATTCAAACAAAGTTCACATCATTCATTTAACTTTCATGCGCTTTCTTTAATTGTGATTTTGACGAAATTGAAATGTATAATTCTTTAACAATTAACAATTAACTAACTAACCTGTAACTGCTTATCCTCCTCACTCAAGTCCTCCGCCTCGGTTTTCTTCACCTTTGCAGCATCCTCCGGTTTCTTGTCGTCCTTCGACTTGGCCAGTTCCTCTTGAGGCGTCTTTTTCCCAATATCCGCCATGATCACTTAACCACAATTAAAAACTTTTAACCAGTTTTTAAGTTAATTTAATTGCTCTAATATTTCTATTTTTCTTCTTCGTTGTTTTCCTTTTTTTAATATTCTGAAAATTGAAAATCTAACCACAACGAACGAACAGAGGGGAGTTTTAAGTTAAAAATAACAATTCTCCACGATTTTAAATTAACTATTCAATTCAATTCACACTTCATTAAGTTAATTGCAATCGTAGTTAAAATTTAATTTAATTAAACTCTCCTCCTTTGCTTTGATGAGATGTGTCTGTTCACTCTTCTTGTTGATGATGACAGGACGAATTTTTCCAACAAAAGCAAAATCCTAGTCGATGAATGAGTTGAGTAAAGCATAAAGCAATGATCTAGCGAAAATTTTGAATTTTCGTTCCCGCCTTTCGACTGGTTGAAAGGACTGGGTGGTCCTAGATTACCCCGCCAGATGGCTTTGAAAGTTGAACGTCAGCAGAATCAGAAGAAGACGCATCTGCCTACAGCCAGCCGAGCCTAGGCCTATGATTAGATGCATCTCTTGATTTTAATGATGTCATGATTAAAAAGTAAGATGATAAATGAATCGCAATTAAGTAATTTTAATTAGAGTTGATTAGAATTTAATTTTATTTTGTTTTCTCATTTAATTAATACGAACACTGTGAGCAATCCTTTAAATTCGATTTATATTTTCCTTTTGACATTCCAAGTGATTTTTGTTTTTTGGCAGCATTTTTTATTTTGTAGTCCGATTTAATTCGAAATGAGGTAAATTAATTTAATTCAATTAAGATAAAAGTTTGTTTGGTTTGGTAAATGGTAATCATTAATAGTTATTATTATAACAATCATAATCATTGTTTTTAATTAATGAGATTAACAACGATTCATGCCACCGCTGCCGCTGGACCAACACCAGAGAGTGTTACTGTTAATGAGAAATGAGTAAAAACTTAATTAAAAATTGATCATTGATAATGAATAATAATTAAATGTATTATTTTTATGACATAATTACAAATTATAATTATTATATTCATCAATAATAGTAAATACAATATCATGCGAACTGACTATGTCAAAGTTAATTATTTAAGTTAAGCGGTTTTTCAATTTTAGTATTTTAAATGAGCCAAATTTTTCTTTTCAGTCTAAATCTTTAATTATAATTTAGATGGTGCTTCATTTTATTTCATTAACTAAGGTTAATTGTTTTGTTTTAATAATGGCCTCGTTGTACGTTTCAAAGTATTTAATATCAGTGAAATATCTGTGGATTTATGTAAAAATGTGAAGTGCGTACAAAAATATTCGATGGCAGTTATGTAATTCAGTGTCGCAAAGAGTATTAATTGCAGTTTAATTATAAAAATGTATATGTATATGGTCAAATATGGTGCAAAGTGTAATTTTGTATGTAATTATTATTTGTGTGCGTGGTGTGGTGATAAAATTAAGTGCAGTGCAAAAATATAGTGAGATAATCATTTTTTACACAACAGGAGTATTTAGAATTTTTATAAACGTCTGCTATTTTTATATTCTTTTAAATTCCATTTCATTTCACAGATAATTTAATAGTAATTATTCCTTCTCTGCTTTAAGTAACTACATAATTAAAATTAATTATATCTTGGTTGGTACAAAACAACTTTTTATATTTGTAGCATAAAATATGTCAATTTTTAATGCTATCTCATTAATCAATCACTACTTTTGAATAGTAATTAATTAAATAATTATAATTAATTACTCTCTTCGGTTTTTCATTCAATTTCGCTTAACTTAATCAATGAAGCACGCAATTATTTTCTCTTTTGGCGGCATTATCTCGTAAATAAGAAAAATAATGTCATGAGATTACAAGATAAAGCTAATATAATGTATTTAGATAACTTAACTAATTCAGCTATAGTTAATTAATTATTTAGGACAGAAACACACAAGAAAGGATGGTATGAGGTTTTTCTTCAGAAACTTTTTAAATGTTTGTTAATTAAATTAATTTTAATTTGTAATTATTGTTTTGTGCAATATTTTTTTTGATCATGTTAATTAACAGACCATTAATTATTCTAAATAGTACAAATCTGTATTACAATAATTATTACAAACCTACATACAATAATTTTATAATTTGGTAATTTTCATTTTTTAATAGACTGTACAAACTTTTTTTGCTGATGTGAATGTGGAAATTTCATTTCAATAAAATCTGTGATGGCTTTTAATTGCAATTTGCTAAACTACATTCTTTAGTTTAATTACGGTAAAGGTGAGGTGAATGTGATGTACCAAAATCAATCAACTACGTTCACTTAATTACTCTACCTAACAATAACAATAATTAAAAATCAAAAAATGGCCTTTGTTGTTTCGTTCGTACAAAATGTTACAAAATTGATGTATATACCATTATAATAATTAACTACATTAATCTGCTAATAATGGTGAAGGTTAATGGTCTAGAACTGGAGGTAAAAATGTATTGGTTAGGTTAAGTAAAGTGAAGTAGGAAATTTTTATAAAACTTTTTTCAAACTTTTGTACATTGTAAATACAGACTGGCTTTCAACATTCTTGGGGAAAATGCATTGTTCTGGAAATGATACTGAATACAGTAATTAATTAATTAATCAACTATAGTTAAATAACTGAAAATTAATTCTATATAAACTCTAAACGAACCAAATCTGGCGACCGTTATGTCAAAAAAAGCAAAAATAGTCAATATTTATGGTTTTAACTAACTTAAATTTTCATACTTTTTATAATTTGTGAAACTTTAATGAATAATTAAACTAAACAGTATTTATTATGCATTATTCGTTACATTTTGGCAAATAATTAAAAATTTGAAACCAAACATTTGAGTATGTTAATATAAATCAAAATGGAAAAATTAACAACTTAATTTGCTAACAGACCAATTAGAATACAACAGTTAATTTTTAATTAAAATTAAGGAGCAATAATAACAATTAAAATGTTTTAGAAGAATCACTGAACAAAAAATGTAATTTTTTTAAAGGTTTGACCCGCTAAAGATTACACTAATTACTTAATTATTACATAGACATTTTTCAGAAAACAAAATATATTCTGAGAGCTAATTAATCAATCAATTAATCCATTAAATTAAATTAGATGAGACAATCATTTTTTATTGTATTGTGGTTCCGTGAGCTGACTGACGTTGTTGAGTTTTGAGTTTTGACGAGTTATTTTTTTTTGTTTCGTTTCGTTTGGTAATTTTTGGATTTAATTATTGAAAAATTGAATACGTTGACGTTGTCTTTTGTAAGCGTTGTTCGGTTCAGTTTTGAAGTTTTTTTTTCTTGTTCGGAAATAAACGGAAGTTGAAATGTTGCAATTTGAGGTTTTTTCTTTGTTTCACATCATTATCATTCAATCCGGCGCTAATGAAATGAAATTACTTGGTTTTTAATCTTAATTAACTTTATTGAAATGCTCTCCGTAGCGCCGGAGAATCAGACAGTCTTCAGAAAATCCCTTTCTTTTTCGCTTTCTTCCCGTCGACGGCCCTGTGTAATTAATTAATTATAATTATGTACATAATTACATTCCCATTTTTATTTTTACACCGAGTTAATTAACTTTTTTACATTTAGTTTAAAATTCAAGTGAAATCCACAAAAAGCCCAGAAACATTAGGAAAAATAATTAAATGTCAATTAAGAAAATGCCCTTTTGTTTCATTATGTTTGATTAACATAAATATAATGAACCGATTTAACATAATGATAATTAGTTTACTGAGAAATTACCATTTTCGTTAATTTCGTTAATTCGTTTGGTATAATTTTTCAACAAAAAATAGTTAACGGACCACCCAAAATTATTTGAATAATTAAAACAATGAACACATTAATTAAATTAAAAAATATCATAATTAGTTAAATGGCACAGAAATGAGAATGAAATGAAAGACAGTTTAATCAAAGTTAACTGATGTAATATTAAATTATAGCAAAGTTGTAAATCTGTCTACAATTAAATTCCATTTAAAAATGAAAGTTATTATTGTGACGAGCGAAGCGAAAAAATGCGATCTCTTAAATACTTTTTGAAGCATTTAAATATAAATTATTAAATACGTAAACATTTAAAGCGAAAGTGATTGCTCAAAGGTTACATTAAATCAATGATTGTATATCATTTTAGAGAATATTTAGTTAATTAAAATCTTACAGATCTCGCCGGGTTTAAGACTTTGAGACACGACACGTCGACATTTTACAATTAAAACTTTAACTGAATGACAAAACCAAAACTGGTTAAGTTTAACATTGAATTAAAATTAATTGTTATAAATGTTAAACGCACTTTTAACTGTAGGTGCTTCATTTAATTGAATTATAATGATCAAATGGCATTGGTAGATAGATAATGATCAGAATGGTAACTCGTTAACATTTAATTGGTAATTAGTTCACACTTAATGGCACTCACAGATTCACACCACACGCAAACGATTCAAGAAGCGACAATTAAATTTAATGACTCATTTTTAATTAATCATATTTAATTATGACGGTGAACACTCCTGTCCCCGGAAGCTCGCCCTCCGCTTCGGTATCGACTTGCTCCTCTTCAGAGTACTCGAAGACGACGATTTCGTACTGCGGGGAGAATTCGGAGTCTGCGATTCAGACGCGTCTTCTGAATTAAACTCGGTCGGAGAATCTTTTTTCTGAACATTTAAATTCGGATAGTTATCAACGGAAAACGGAACCAATTTCGTTCTCGACACAGACACAATCTGAACTTGCCCGGCGGAAGCTGCACCGCCGTCCTCATCCAACTTTCTCAGTGTCAGCGATGACGACGACGGACCCTTTTTACTTTTCCCTTTCTTAACTGCTCTAAATTCGCGAAGAAAAAAACAAAAAAGAAAGCGTTTTGCAAAAACAAACAAAAATCAACAACTCTAATCTAATCTAGTACAAACAATTTTACTTCTAAAATAGAAAAGTAAAAGCAGAAGAAAGTCATGTGTGAGAGTGAAAATTAAACGTGAAAACAATTAAACATGAAAACGCATAATTAAAACAGCATTTTTCTTGCTCTGTCGCTCATTAAAAATTAATTGCCACATTTTATTTAATACTACCAAAAAAACTCAAATGTCTAAAAAATTATTTTCTCGCTTCTCGCTTGACATTTCAATCACAATGCCGTTACGTTCTAGTAACTGAACGATGAAGTTCTAAGCGAAAAGCACAATTACTCTACCTACTTAACAAAACTAAACCAAAAACCTTAAGCTATTATAAGCATTATTAATGACAATTAATATTTCGTTATTACGTATTGTATTGGGTAAAATGTCAATAAATCAAAAGGTTAATTCGTCCCTGGGGAATTCACTCAAAAGGTCAACGTAATTCAGCCATACAAGCAAGCAACACAAAGCACTTAGAAAAGAAAATTTGTGCCAGTTTTTTTGGATGAGCTCGAAAATGTCAACTTGGGCAGTGAAGTGAAAGTGACTTTTATTAAAGCAGATCAGGCAAGGATTTGTGCAAGATTTTGTGCCATTTTCACAGATTTTTGTTTCCTTTCGCTTTAGCATTCATTTAGCTAGACTTAAACTTGTTTAATGGCAGACAAGGGTTTGATGACGATAGGATTGATGAAAGGGCTTTATTTTTCACATTCACAATGTTAATAATCATTTTATCATCATAATATGATATTGTAATGTGAACACATCTGAAAAAACTAGACATCGAGCTAATTAAATGTCATTTAAGTATATAGTAAATTAATAACGAGAAGATTTAAAAAACGGGCAAAGATCAGAACCGGATAAATATATTGAAATGATTCATTCATAGTCATGATCTAAATCACATACCAATTAAATTAAACCATTTCATAGCACATAACAATCAGATTTTAAATGTATTTAAAATATTAAATAATTAATTAAATTAATGGTTAACGAACAGGAAATTACTCATAGTAAACTAAAACTGCTCATATCTAGTAAATCGCATATTTTCTTTTATATTAATGATTAATCATCACTAATTTAATTTTTAAATGTCAATTAAATATCAAGTCTATTTTTTTTACACTTGCACTCTCCAAAACTTCCTGGGAGAGGAGGAAGAATTTTTTCTGCAAATGTGCAAATATTAATAAGTTTCAGTGCATATTTTTCAGTATGATTTTCCATTATTCATTTAATTGCAATTAAAATTAGATTTTAATTACATACGTCATTAAACATTTTAATGACTCACTGACTACGACATGACTGAGCTTAATTTTGTGTCTTTCTTTTAATTACACACAGGAGTAATTTAACGTTTATTTAATTAAGCTGCAGTCGTCACTCACTAATATTTTTTGTGGACATGCTTTTGTAATTAACTATAAAGTATCATCAATTAAAGACATCAGTTTCATTCTAAGCATGCGTCGTGCTTGCTAATGCTAACTGCCAATTAAACTCCCAATTAAATAGTATAAACTCTTGCTTTTTAGCATTTTAGAGACATTTCACATTCACAAGACAAAGACAAGACACAAATTGAGATTGAGAGAAAAGCAAAGCGAATTTAATTACAATTAACTAACAGAACTAACTATTCATCACCAGCACCCTCCACCCACTCCTGCAGGTCCTCCAGGTCCATGCTGGTGAGGCTGCGTGCATTACTAGTAATTGGATAATTACTTTTGTTTATCGAAGCAAGCAGATCCACGGCGGGCTCAGACAGGCTAATCTCATGCTCAGACTCTGACGAATCATGCGAGATCATTTTCGCTACTCTGAGATGAGACATTCGAATTTTTGAAGCATAAAGTGAAGTGGAGCAGTGAAAGTTTTCCAGATTTCAGATAAGTTGTACAAAACCACCAACACACACCAACAAGATAAGAAAACGCAACAATTTTTTTTTCTTAGAGAAAAATAATTTTTTACATAAATACAAAAATCGGTCAAATCGATTTTTTTAAATAACACCAATCACCATAATATTTAATTAGGCAGGTAATTAAACTAATTAATTATCCACAATAACATCAAAATAACCATCACCGTTACTTTCTTACAAGGCCATGCATTTTTAAAGGTACTGAAAAGCTCTAATGTAAATATCTCCATTAAATCTTTAATTATAATCAGTCAATTAAAACTAAGCTACAAAAATCTACGAGATTTCCAAAATTCAAAATGGATCTCGAATCTGATGAGTCGGATCAAAAATTTTATGCCATGGTCATTGAATGGTTTTGAGTTTTGATTTCGATGATTCACGTCATTCACTCAAGTTCAAGATGTCTCATCTACCCCGTAACATTCTTATTGATATTGAGCACAAACCACCTTTGATTTTTTCATCGATCGAATCGTGCCAGACGTTACAGAACAACGATCAACGAACAATAAGAAAGGAGAAAAAAAAGAAGAAAAAACATGCCTCGAGCTTTTTGCGGATTTCAATTTTCAATATTTAAAAAATAATTATGCTTGATAATTAATAATAATATTTAATAGTGAAAATAAGTATGTACATGATAATTTTAATAAACTATGGTTAAAAAATAAAAGAGTAATTAAAATCTTCACTTACTCTTTACTCAAAGCCTCCAGATTGCGTCTTCTCAGCTCATCGAAGGTCATCCCGTTCGTTTGCTCAAACGCCAACTTCTCGCTCTCGAAGTGCTTTTTCTTGTCATCGAACTCCAGCCGTAGTTTCTCCAGGGTTGATCTCATCTGCTCTTCGCGGCGTTTCAGCTAAAAAAAATCCATAAAATATTTTTAAAATTACAATCCTAATTAAGAATATTAATTATGCATTAATTATAAATATTTTTACATCTTTTTCAGAATCTGTGATCCGCTGCGTGCGCTCCTTGACCTTTAGCTCGAACACCTGCTCCATCTCGACCTCCATCTTTTTCATCTTTGTCTCGTGGTTCTTTTTCTCCTCCTCCATCTGGGCCAATGGATTCCTACGAAGATAATTTTTTCATATTAGAATAATTAGAATTATGTAATTAAGGTCAAACGGTTCACTTCATTATCAAACAGTATTAAATTAAGGCTAAGGCTAAATGCCAACTCAGAATTCAATTTTTAGCATTTTTTGTTGCAGCCAGCAAAATTATTTTCAGCTAGTAAAAGGTTTTGAATATTTTTAGAAAACTCCTAAAAACGTTCTAGTAGAAAAAAATCTACAAACGAACGGTTTAGGTTCGCACAGAAAGTACATTCTATTCTATGTAAAATACATTCAGCAAACATGGAACATGAGAGAACGTAATTAAATTAATTAGATTAGAGTTAATTAACAATTATGATTGAAACATAACCAACAGTTAACAGAGAAAGAGAGTTTCAATCAGGCCAGGCAAAATGTCACACAGCCACAGCTTCCAGAGGAGGTGGAGGTCAGGTTTAGATAAGCGAATCTTTCCATCATTAAAAATGGTTAAGTACATATTTTAAAGGATTTTTGGAAATCATCAAATCATTAAATTAACGAGAATGAGACCGAAAATCTAACTACTTCAGGATTTCTAAAAAAACACCCTAAAAATTCCTGAAATCTTTATACTTAAATACAGCTAATGTATGTAGATAACCTTTTAATATTCCACGAAGAAACTTCACATTTTTCAGTGAATAAAACTCATTTACAAAGAGGTGGGTTATTTGTCTGCGCCATGTCATGCATTACTATCACATCCACATGCATTAATTCACATTTCGCATTCACGCACAGCTACATTAACACAGCTATTATACACCATCGTCACCATCATTAAGAGCTATGGAATTTTTCCGGGTTGAAAAGGTCATCCATTGTATTCTGTTGTAAGTATCTTGGCACTTCTTGGCACAAAACCTCACATTTACATTTCGACATTCACATTCATTCGGAATTTCGGATTAGTAACACTCGCTAATGTTAAAACCTTTACGAATCTTGAGAATTTATCCACGCTACATACGACGCTCGCCTTTCGTCATAGTCATGGTCTTTAGAATATTTTTAGGGAATTCTGGAGGAAATTCTATTCAAATGAGGCAATAAAGAAAAGAGGTTGCAAATTCGTTCCGGGTAATTAATCATGACATTCAGGATTTTTTTTTCAGTTTGAGTCATGAGCTTGAGCATTTTTCTTCTACAGATTCTAACATCTACCAAAGATTTACAAACTTCGGATTTCTTGAGCGAATTTACAAAAAGCCATTTTTGTACAGGAGGGGAAACTGACTAATTTAATTAAGTAATTTTAAACATTCATTTCAACTTTCCAAAGTTAAATCTAATCTAAATGGCAAAAATTGGTTTTAACAATGCAGGGCAAGGGTCTATGAATCAACTGGATTTGCGATTTTGCAATTAAAATTATTTGCTTGGTGGTAAAAATTTTAACTAGCGTGCATTTTAACTTTCTAAAAACTGTATCGTTTTCATTCATTCAATCAATCCTTTGGATTTTTACGTGTGTGTTTTGTACGTGATGTGTTAATTAACTTACCAGATTGTTATAAAACAATTAGGAACTCCGGGAGACTGAGCATTACTATTAAAAATGGACACAAACCAAACCAATAATACATCACCCATCATCACTCACCCATTTTTTCATAGTTAGTTAATTAACGCTAGTTTTAATCCTAATTAAGTGATTTTGATTTTATATGCAAAGATTAAAGCCGCAATATAAAAATGTGCTTTAGTTTTTTAGAGTTTTTTACCAGGACCTCGATTAAATTTTTGTCACACTCGCACTCGCACAAAGACAGGCAGACACACCTTAGTAAATTGGCTTTGTTAATTATAATTTTAATTGATGGTTAATTTTCACTCACTTATCAAATCCTTTCACAGGCTTCCCATCAGGTCCAAGTCCAGCCAATTTGCGGCACCGGAAGTTCTCGTAGTGCACGTTGTTCGTCACGTCCTTCAAATCCTGGAGGTGCGTGCGGACAACCATGTTCCTGAGCGCGACGAAGTCGCAGTGTTCCAGGTTTTCGACTGGAAATAAAAAAAATAAACCAATTTAAAAATAAAAAATTATACATGATAAAACTGACCATGATTAACTAATTAACTAACTAACCAATTACTGTCCCCCAAGGATACTTCCTGCCCCTCAGTTTTTTCCCGTCCACCTCCAAAACGGTGTTGGAACCCACCACCGCGAACGGCACGCGCTCCCTCATCATCTTATTGATTTTATTTTCCTCCTCGTCATCACAGTCAGGGAATTCGTACACTTTGATTTTATTCTGCGCTATTTCGTTCAGAATCTAACCAAAACAAACAAAAAACCAAATTAATTTTAATTTTTTTAAAATCAAATCTTTAAAAAATTCTCCAAATCAAATCAAATCTTTTCTTTTCTTTTACCTGTTTCTTGAAATGAGCGCATTCCTCAGGTGTCAAAGTGTCGGCCTTCGCAATGACTGGAATGATGTTGACCTTGTCGTGGAGTTTCTTCATGAGTTCGATATCGAGCGCCTTCATGCCGTGACCCGAGGGCGCGATGAAGTACAAGCAGCAGTGAACGCGGCTGTCCAGAACGGCCTTTCTGTTCACTCGGGATTCCGCGTTGAGAAAATCCTCGTAACGATTTTCGATGTAGTCCATTACCGGTTGCCAGCTGTGGATTGCAAAAAAATCGCAATATTAAAGAAACAAAAATATTTCTGGCAAATATGTAAATAATGCAAAAATGTAACTTTACCATTGGCTGTTGTCAATACTGTCACCAAAGCCCGGCGTGTCCACAATCGTCAATGTCAGATTGACGCCGTTTTCCTTGAGAAGAACTTTGCAGGTCTCGACCTTTAAGAAACGCGAAAAAAATCCGGAAATCAAGAAATAACCCAAATACCAAACCAAACCATAAAAACCCGATTTTATTCTGCTTATTTACCTGAACAGTTTTCTTGATGCGGCTACTCGGACCCGGGTACTCGGACGAGTAAATATCCGCCAAGAACATGGAGTTGATGAGCGTCGACTTTCCCAGTCCCGATTCACCGACGACCATGAGAGTAAAGTCGAATCCCTTCTTGACCGCCTTCCGGTACACCTGATTAGGCAAATTGGCAAATCCGACGTAGCCGTCCAGCACCTTTTTCCTCTTGTCTTTCTCCTGCATCTCCATTTTCATTTTGTTCTCCTTCGACTCCCGTTCCCGGTTGTCTTCCTGTTGAAGATGGTAATTTGTGTGATGGGGATGAGGATGAGAGTGCGACCGGATGCCGTCCATCTTCGAATTCAAATCCTTCGCTTGCTGGAGGCTGGAATTGGTTTGAACGTTGTTCATGTTGTTCACACTTCCACCACCGCCACCTCCGGTGGTACCGCTTGGCGTACTGTTGATGGAAGTTACCAGGGCTGGAGCGGGACTCGACTCGTTCTTGAAGAACAGTTCGCGTTTACTTTGCAACTAAAATCAAAAACAAACAAAATCATTTAGTAAAAATATTTCAGCTGTTTCAACATCAGCATGCCACCATTTTTAGTCAAATGAGCCGTGGGCCATGAGATGAATCATAGCTATCATTAATTTCAATGAAGATGTGCCAAGTTTCACATCAGCTTGCTGAGGATTTTCACTTGTGAACAATGAAATCAGGCTGAGGCTGACAGAGCTAAGAACCTTTTCAAATTCTAATTTGGTTCGTCGTTTATTACAGGTTACAAGACAATGAAGCTTCCGCCCATTTCGAACCTTTTATGGAATCGAAAGCGACTTTTTTTAGTTCGAGCAAAAAAAATGAGCTACAGCTAGAACCAAGCTATATAAAGCTAAATGTTAAATGTAAAGCATAGCTTTTATAAGTGTAGACATCGACAAGTCAGTCCATTAGCATTTAGAGAAACAATCAATAAAAGTCATGAACATCGTCATCATCATAATCGTGATCAAAATCTTGACAATCATGATTAGGATGATGATCAGGTAAGTATTGCTAACTAGTACATAGAATGATGAAGCCACGTTACTTTTTGGTTTCTGATCAATAAACGTGTGGCTGTGGCTTTTCCATTTTTTTCTCGGAAGAAAAAAATACGAAGAAAATGAAAGAAACCATGAAAAGAAATCTAACGAGCAACGAACATCTTCTACTCTGCGGTTTTTCATTCCCATTTCGTTCCAATTCCAAATCTTTTTAACAAGAACCTGAAAAACTCATTTACTCACTCACTCGCTCTCATGATGAGAGTCTCATCTCACTTAACTAACTCGCAGAATGTGAGTGAGCCGAAGCGAATAAGAAAAATACGCAGAAATGGAAATGATGCATTGCTTTGATAACAAGCGTAACCTAAAAACTGGCTGCTTTTGCTTTTACAAGTTACAGTTACATACAATTAAGTAAATACGTTCCAATTTTCGAGACTACTCGACTTGAGTTTCTCCCAACTTCCAGTCACATTTTTACTCATGTTCGTTCTGTGTGTCAGTTAGAACTTTAGAAGTGAATGAGTGATGTGATGCAAATGTGAGTGAGTGAAGCAAAGAAAATGAAGTGGGCACTCTTCAACTTTGTAACTCCAACTCCAACTTCATCGTTCCAACTTTCGCATCTCGTTTCATCTCGCTTTTTCTAAAAAAGCCCTGCTGCATTTACATTGCCTAAACCATGCCTTATTAAGCTTTGATCATAATCGTCATGATCATCAGCATGACACGACCACCACCACCATCCTCGCTGCTCGTTGTTCTTTCTGATATTTTGTATTTTTGCATTCTAAATTTTTAATGAACGAAACCGTGGCCGTTGTTTGCCTTGCTAATATAACATGGCTATTATGACCGAGCGAGGCTGAGCTGTGGCTATTATGACATGACTGTGGCTGTGGCTGTGGCCGCTTTTTCCTTTTTCTTCATGATGATAAAGAATGAAAAGAAAAGAAAAAATCAAGATGCGAATGAAAGTCACAAAGAATCGAGGATGGAAATGGAGGCGGTGGTGAATGGTAAAATGGTAAATTGCTCATTCTTCTGAGCGACTGAGCTCGAGCTGAGAGAAGAAAATTGCATTTTTTATATGCCTCTACATCTTCATGTTTCATTTTTTCTCCTGATCTATGCTTTTGCTGTTCATTCTTATTAAATAAGAATTGTTTGCGGTTGTGTGTGGCGGTTACAGTTTAGACCTACAGTTATAAACTATTTACATTTACATTTGCGTACGCCCGTCCGTCTGTCTATTACTGTTACTACAATAAAGATGTTCAATGTTTTTTTGTTTCTTTTGAAATGCAACAAAAAAGTTCCATTTCCTAGCCTAGCCTGGCTCTGCATCTCATTCGCAGAATGTTTCAGTGACTGAAATTCAGTCAGACAGACACAAAAAAATTAAAGTAGCAATGAGAGAAGAAAAAAAATGGAAAAATGAAACATCTGCTGATGCTGATACATACTCAAATATCTATCTTCTTATTTACATTGAAGTAAAAAATGTTTCAAAAACCTATTATTTTGTTATTATGCGGATAAAAATCCAAAACTTGAAACAAATACAACAGAAAAACTCCTTTTCATTCTTATATCAAATTATGTCAATTTGAGTAAAATGTCGTATCAAATTACCTTTCACCAAATCTAACGATAATTTAATCTAATCTAAACTCTGTCTAAACTATAACTATAAACCTTAGAATTAAATTACAATTACACGCCCAATTTCAATTTTCCACTCACTCCCCTTCAACTCTGATGATACTCTGCTTTATATTATACAAATCGAATGTATTTCTGCCAAAAGCTCGCAGTAATTGACAGAATGCGGCGTTTTCGCAACTTTTATTGCCCTCTTAAATCTTCGACTCTAGTACTGTACTGTGTGATGATACGATACAGCTGCTGCTGCTGTTACAGTTATGCTACGC
>VYYJ01004117.1:0-14312 GCA_021029165.1 Cyphoderus albinus
CATAATAGTTTTGAAAGACGAGTAATTTTTGAAAGCAGTTTCGAATTAAGAAATTTAATAGGTAATGAGATATTCATGTGAATAATTAAATGGGTCCCCCAGACCAATTTGCATAGTTTGCTGAAAGTAGAATTTTTTTCTCGTTTCTTCGTCACATATTTACGGAAATAAATTTGTCGTTAGTCCTAATGCAGCAAAGAAAGATGAAAAGACTAAAAGTTCTTCATTTGTTGCAAAAATGCATTTTTTAAATAAAATATTTATCGCATGTGACACTTTAAAAACTTTTGGGTTTGATTTGGTTTGGCTCCGCTTCAATAATGAAATAAATAGTTTTTTATTTGAAATAAATTAACATTTCGACATTGCCAATGAAATCAATCACCTTATCAATTTATTAATTTAAATGATTCCTGCCGCTGGGGACTTGGTTTTAGGTGATGGTGGTTTTGGAACTTCAGTGACAGCCTCAGCCTCCACCTCAGGTTCAGCTTCGTTACCACCTGCTGATGCATCATCGCCTTGACCAATGTCATTAGTGGCACCCTCGGGAACCACGACCTCTTCGACCTCACCCCCAGCCAAAGCCACATCTTCACCCGGGCCAACTTCAGGCTGCGGACCGATTCCCGGTTGCCTAGGTAACAAAACCTTGTCATTCTGCTCAAGCGGTCTTCTATAGTACACAGGAATATTGGAGAGCTTCACCGCGTGGTAAGTGCAGACTCCCATGATGGACATCTGGCGCTTCACACCGTAGCCCGCAAAGAGCTGAAAATAAGCCTCGTTATTCTTCTTACTCCTCCACATTTTCTGCACTGGAATGAAATAGAGCTCATGGAAAATGTTCAGAAATCGGGGCAAAAAATTCGCATCGTAGCCCAAAGCCGTGTAGCAAGTGGACGCCACCAGATTCGCCAGGAACCAGTTCAGCTCCATCACGTAGTCATACTTGGGCCTGAATCCCAGGTAATCCTGCACCTTCTTGGAGACATCGACGTCGAAATTTTTGTACGTACTCAGTTCGTTCTGGACCATCGAGTTGACCTGGCCTAGGTCAGCGGAGCCCAGCCCACCCAAGCATCTCTGCATGTCCATTATGATTTCCCGGTGATCCTCGTTATCAAAGGTTGAGGGAATGAAGGGCAGCTTTGAGTAGGTTCTCATTTCCTCCCAGGATTTATCCAGTAGATGCGTGTAGACCGCTTCAAAGAGTGTTATGTACTCGGAGTTGAGTGACGAACACATCTGCCTGAGGACCTCCACGCAGAGATCGAATAACTCGAGTCTCCATAGATTCTGGGGATCTTTGACTGGCTGCATCCAGGTCCCGGAGAAAAGCGCTCCGTTTAGACGAGCCCGGAACAGAACTTTCAAGTCCGCTGATAGAACGTCCTTGGTGTCCATGGTGCAGTCCGAGGGGCCTGTGGGTGGCTCGGGCGTCTCCACAATAAGGGGCGGCTCGGTGATGGTATTGTTGTCTACGATGACGGTGGGTGGCTTCGTGGTGACCTTTGGGGGTTTGATGGTGGCTAAAATGTCAAAATTATAAGTTTTGGAAACTTTTTCAAAAGGTCAAAGGTCACATATTACTTACGTATAGACTCCCGCAGAGGACGGACCATTCCCGCGTTTGAATCGTAGCACTGCTCCATTTGAACCCTGGCCCACTCTGGAACATCGTCCTTACAGCCCTCTTCAGTCCAGACCTCCACGTCTTTCAGAGTATTACCGTCCGCGAAGCTGCTCAAGAAGCAGACTGGAACGCCATCGAAATCCTGGGGCGGGATGATACAATATTTCTGTGGCGGGATTGTCGTCCAGTCGCGCAATTTCAAGGTCCACGTTTTCTTCCCGACGGTTGTTAAAGCTCTGGCAACTTGCCCTTTGTTCAGGTTCATTTCCGTGGCGATGTTGTCAAACTTGTGGGTCTTGAAGTAGGCGATGGTATCGTCCAGGATGATGCCAGCGTGAGTGATGGTCTGAGCAGAATGAACTGTTCCGAGTTGGCTGATGGGCACGCACGTCATTGTGTTCGAGGTGAAGAGAGTCACGTCCTCTAATTTATCGGCGCGACAAACGCCTCTCTTGTAGATAAGCCAGCTACAAAATTTAAGCATCATATTATTTAAAGTTTGCGAAATTTTGCAAAAATTAAATATATTTGACACTTACGTTCCAATCGCACACATTCTCTTGTATTTCGGTTTGCCGTTTGCATCCTCAAAAAGAATTCTTCTGTGCCAAGTGTTCGATCTATTTTTGTACTGGATGTTGGGCACATCCTTGTCTTCGTGCTCGTACAGGATCATGTTGGAATAAATTTTCTGCGCCGGTTTGTTGGACACATCCGGTGAAGTGTCACGCTTGGTGGGTGGTTTGGCGTCGACCCAGGGCGGTCTGTATATATAGATGAAGGCGAAAATTACGAGGACGAGCAACACCTTCGGCATTGTTGATTATTCTAAATTTTTATTTTATCAAAATTCTAAATATTTAAAAAGAATATTATTATATGCTGTAACAAATGTGTTCAAACAGCGAATTGATAAAATGGCGACGGAATAATCTGCTATTACTATGTATTTGACTGAAAGAAAAGATTTTGAGCTGTTTCAAGAATGAGTGAATGAACTCACCACACAATGGAATAAAACAAGGTTCCGAGAAATTTTGTGAATATTGTAAAGAGCTGGTATACAATCACTTCTCAGAAGGACGAATTTCATAATCTCATTGTTTTGTATTTGCCTTCACTTTCACATAAACACTGCAACATATAATTGGGAGAATATATATTTTTGGTGTACAAAACTATAATAAACCATTATTGAAAGAAATCTGCCGAACAATAGGAGTATCTCTGGGGCCATTCATAAATCACGTCAAGCTGAAACGGTGACATTTTGACGTTTGAAACGGTACTAAATTATGCTAGCCGTTTGATGACATTCCATTTAGAAACAAAACAAACATTAAAGATTCCAATAATTGCAGTTACGTTAAAACAATTTTCATTCAACTCGCCATTTTACGATTTATTTCGCAACGGGCCTTCTAGTATTTTATTTTTAAAAAACGATAAAAAAATTTATTGTAGCGTTTATCTATCTATGATGAGCTTTATACTTTATACAAAATTATGCAAAAGCTGATTTTTATAGTTGCTGTGTTACTTGCCGCTAAAAAACTCCTCTTCGAATTATGAATTGTCATTATGAAGAAATGATTTTCTCAAACACGTCAGTACACAAAATACGTTTATGATATGTTAACAATTTTACTTTTTCAATAAATAAATAATTCTTACTCTATGTCTATATACCACACAAACCTAACGTTTCTAATCTAATTCCTGTGAGACGACTGGCTCCATGTCCCCTTCCTTAATTTCTGCCTCGTCCATCTCCACCTCATCGGCAAGGTCTATGCGAGCGGACGGAATAAATGGATGTTTTTGCTCAAACGGTCGGGGGTAGTGTCCAATCAACCCCGACAATTCCAGAGACTGCACCGTGCACAACCCCAGCTTCGTCAAACTTTTTTTCATGTCAAAGCCCCCGAAAAGGTATCTATAGAGGATACTTAGGTTTGCATCGGGTTCGGTCCACTTTTGCCGCACGGGTTGCAGATACAGTGTACTAAACATGGTGACAAATCTCGTGAGAAAATTCCTGTCGTAATCCAGAGCCTTATAGCAAATACTGCCAACCATGTTTATCATGAACCAATTGATTTCCATGATGTGGTCGAATTTCTCCCGATATCCCAATTTCGTCTCCACGATTTGCTCCAAATTTCGAATATTTTTATAGTTTTTGAACATCGTTAAAGTATACAGTTTGACACTATCGAAATCATCCCGAAGCGCAATTTGGTAGCAGCCGTCCATATCATGAAGCATTTCCCGGTATTCCTCAAAGTCGACGTCCGCGCCGATGGTTACATTCGCTTCGATAACGTTGCCGTAGTGCCACATGTACAAACCTGCGAACAGATTTAGATACTCGGGTTCGATGACAGAGCGATCACAAATGGTTTGTAGGATTCGAACGGATTTAAAAAAGAACTCGGCAAGCCAGAAATATTTCCCGGGAATATGCATATGAGCCCTGAATATTTCCATGGGGTCTTCCGATGTAGTGAAGCTCGTCTGTCGATGCAGGATGAGTTCGATATTCTCGGGAGTGAAAATTGAGTCCACATCGGGACATTTACCTAGGGTCTGGTTGGTTACTGGGGTTACCGGTGGTGGAGTCGTTTCATTTTGTGGGGGTGGCGGTTGTACGATGACGGCTAGAATTTTGAAATGGAAAAATTAAGAGGTCAAAGGTCAAATTTTGTATCAATTTTTGAAAAACCTACGAATAGATTCCTTCAGAGGATAAACCAATCCCTCATTTGAGTCATAGCACTGCTCCATCGGAATTTTCGCTGATTCGGGCAAATTTTTCGAACATCCTGGCTTCACATGGACTTTCACATTTTTCAACGTTTTCCCGTCCGCGAAACTCGTCATGAGACAGACAGGCACGCCCTGGAAATCCTGCGGAGGCACGATGCAAAACCGTTCCCTTGGAAACGTATCTTTATCATCTAGGGTAAGCATCCACCTCTTTTTGCCCACCGAGGTCAGAGTTTTCGCGGGATATTCACCAAGATTATGGATCTTTGGTGCAAAACCTTGGAAATAGGCGCCAGGGAAAAAGGACATCGAATCGCTGCCAATTTCACCAGCGTGGGTGAGCCACTGGGCGGATCGGATTTTGCCGGTTTCGTTCGTCGAGATACACGTCATTTCGTCCGCGGTGAATAAACTCACGTCGTCCAAGGAGTTGGCGCCACATGCAGCCCTCTTGTAGATAAGCCATCTGAAACAAAAATGTTGCAAATTTGTGCAGACTTTTGCATTTTTGAAATTTCAAAGATTTTTTTAACTCACGCTCCCACAGCACACATCCTCTTGTACTTTGGCTTTCCATTGGCATCCTCAAAATTTATGACCTTCGACCACGCCCAGGGCGTCTTTTTGTACTGAATATTTGGCTCGTCGTTTAATTCATGCTCGTACAAGATCATGTTGGAAATGACGCGTTCCACAGGATTTTTCGTGGTTGGTTTCGGCTTCGAAGTTGATGGAATGGGTGACAGGGGCCTTTTTGTATTTTTTTGTGGAACTGCTTCGACGCCATTTGATGAAAAAATCGGAAAGATTTGAAAAATTGTGAGAATATAAAACAATGCAAGAATTGGGCGGGGCATTTTAAAAATTAATAAGTTTATGTGAAAATTTAAATTTTTATCAAACTTTGAATAAATTGTGACAAGTTTAAAAATTAATATGTGAATTTGTTAAAAGCCTCGACAAGAAACAAAAATGCTTCTGAAGGTCGTTTTTGATTGTTATGCAATCACAATGAAGTTTAAATAAATCCAAGCTGACTATCTAACAATGATTGAATTTGAACAAAAGTTTTGCATAGAATGAATATTTTGTTTATTTGACCTCGAAAATCAATACAATTCTTAAATAAATAAATAATGTTAAAAATGCAGTTTTTTCTATTGTGGCATAACCGTCATGGCCTCGAGTCCCTGTAAATCCTGTTCCTGTGCCTGCCCCAATGGCCCCACCCCTAAATCCCTGGGGATCAAAATCTGCTCGGTCTGATCAAACGGCCTTGGATACACTCCCACCAACTCGGCGAACTCAATAGAGTTCAAAGTGCAGAATCCAAGTTTCGCCAAACTCTTCTGCATGCCATAGCCACCAAAGAGATATTTGTAGAGCACCGTGATATTCCCGGGCTCCACCCACTGCTCCACGATGGGACTCAGATACAATGTATGAAAAATGTTTGTAAACCGGGGTAGAAAATTGTAGTCGTGGCTGAGAGATTTGTAGCAAATGCTGGCAACCGCGTTAAGCATGAACCAGTTGATCTCCATGACGTGGTCGAGATTCTTCCTGAGTTGGAGATCTTTGGCCACGACTTCCAGCAGGGGTTCGATTTTCTCGTAGTTTCGGAAATGCGATTGGATCGTGTTTTGGATACTGTCAAAAGATGTCCTGTCAACGGTTGCTTGGCAACGGTCCATATCGTGCATCATTTCACGGTACGCCTCGGGGTCGATGGAGGATCCAATGGACGGACTCAATTCGATGGCGTTGCCATAGTGCCACAGGTACACACTCGCGAACATTTTCAGATACTCGGAGTCAACCACGGAGCCGTCACAAACTGTCTGCATGATTCGGACACACTTGAAGAAAAACTCGACGGTCCACACAAAGTTACCAGGGAGATGCATGTGAGACTCGAAAAGTTCCTCGGCGTCTAGTGCTGGAGATGAGAGTCCCAGGAGCCGGTGGTAGATGAGCTCGACCTGGTCCGGGGATAAAACCGAGTTCATATCTGGGGGACAGCCGAGGTCACCAGGGGTAGTTTCGTTGGTTACTGGTAAAGGTCCTCCAACCGGAATCGGCTGGGTTTTTGCTGTGGAGTACCAAAGTTCAAACTCAATATTTAAAAAGGTCAAATCAAAGGTCATAATTATGAAAACCTACGCCATGAAAGTGGGATCGGATGAACGAGTCCCTCATTGAGGTCATAGCAGATCTCCATGGTAACCACATTCTCAGGGGGTATTTTATCCTCCCTGCACCCAGCCTTGGTATTCAGCACATCCATTTTTGGGTAATGCAGCCCATCGGAAAAGTGTGACATGAGGCAAACCGGAATACCCGGATGATCTTGGGGTGGCGCTATGCAAATTTTGTAGGCCAGCAAATTATCGCGGTCATACATGTCCAACGTCCACTTTTTCTTGCCCATGGTTGTTATAGACTGGGGATTGCCGGGGTGCGTCATGGTGTTACCGAATCCGCTCCACTTGATGTTGGGAAAGAATTTTATGGTGTTTTTGCCGATCATCCCGTAATCCGTGAGGTACTGCGCGGATCGGATGATTTTATGTGGCAGTTCCGCAATGGGGTTGCAGAGCCGTTTCAACTTGCTTGTGTATAGGTAGAGATCTGTGACGTTGTTCACGACTAGGACACCCCTTTTGTAGACCAGCCAACTTTTTAATAGAAAAAAAATAGATTTTTTTAGAAAATGTTTTGTTTTTGCAAATTTTCGTATTTTTTTTTGCAAACCTACGTTCCAGTAGCACACATCCGAACTTTCTCCTGCTTCGGCCTAATCAGCGTAATGTCCTTGTCCCAGTAGAGGTGCCAGTGACTGTAATTCACGTTTGGATAGGGTTTTTGCAGATCAGCATGAACAATCATGTTACCTCGCTCAGGGAAAGGGACCGGGAAAATGTTCGATTCGGAAAATTGGGGAAGGCCAAGACATACCCAGATGGTTATCAGAAGTAGCCACCTTATCAGTTTACTGGTACGATTACCCATCTTGGGAAATGTTGAGTTGAATTGGGTTACCAGAAAATATTTATAGAAATATTTTCGAATTCAAAAGTTGTTTGAATTGTGTCAAAATAAAAATGGCGTCAATAATGAACTATACATAAATCGAGTACATGTTGCTAAAACAAAAAGTGTGATTTGTGTGAGCTGACTATTACCAAAAACGAAAGGAAAATTGTAAAAACGCTGTGTCAATGGGCTGAGTAAAGTACGCATTGTTTTCAGATTCCAGGAAGCGGTTCAATGCAAGAGTATAGTAACAAATTACTCGCAAATGCCCAGTAGAAAAAAAAGGTATTCATATTGATTTTACGCTCCAAAAATAAAATTATTTTTAAGGGGATCGGCTGAATAGCTTACTACAAAAATGGAGTTTTAGAAGCAATCAAAAGTCTAGACTTAAAATAGTAATTTAATCACAACAAAATTTAGAGAATTTAATCACATAGAAAATCGTCAGTTCGCATTTTTTAATTCCTAGTACTTTTTGAAAAATTGAACATTTTAAACAAACATTTTGTGGACATAGAATTTCACAGCAGACCCCCTTAATTCAGTATCTATATAGATTTAGGTTTTATACAGATTGGCCCAAGCCAACTGCCAATGTATTTTTATTGTTACATATAAAATATGTATCTGCTATATGCATCAAATTTTCACACTTGTTATTAACCCAAGCGTAGCGATGAGATGAGAGTGTATATTTAGAAGTAACAATGATTTTTATTTGACTTCATTTTTAACTCTTCGTAAAAATACGGATATCTGATTGATTTTTGTGAGACGAATATTAATCAATACTACATTGCGTAATGTCCCAATTAATCATGGTTAGACTTTTAATGCAATGTGAAATAAACATGAGGATGGAATATTTAATTTACTAGGAAAAAGAAATTAATTAATTACTCGAGTTTCGCAATAAACAATTTCGCAGCGAAAATGAGTGTTTGGTAGATAATCAAACAGTCTACAGTGCATGTAGTAAAGTGAGTCAATAAATCTAGTTAAAATGTCAAAAATTTAAAATGAGCACTTTTAATGATTGATGATCATAAATAAAAAATGATGACGAAATTGAGTGATCAATTTATAACAATTTTTTTATTTTTGGTTTCATTCGTTTCCTTATTTTTTAAATTTGAATATCCTGAATTACTTTTTACAATTCATTAATTTGTTTCATACTGAATATTTTTGGCAATAATAATATATAGTTCTCTTATACATAACGTTTTGGTATTTTTGGTTTTTAATTGTTTGTTGATTAATTGGTTGAAGGGAATTAAAAATATCACAGAATACTATTTTAACTCGTTTTGAATTTTTAGGTTTTAGGGTAGAATCGAACAAATTGAATTTAATTATCTGGAAGAATTTGGAATTTTTTAAATCTCTGATTAATTTTTAAACCAATTCATATTTTAAACTTGGAAAGGTAATTTTGAGATAATTTGGCAATTTTGGGAGATTTTATCAGATTCTGATTGGTATATAAATTGTAAATAAAAATTTGCAAATAAAAATTTGTGTAAAAGTAATTAAGGGAAAATTTTAAGGGTAGAAAATGGGAAAAAACGAGAAAGATTTTAGAGTTGAAGGGAAGGAAGGGAAATATTATTTCGGTTAAATGGGGGTTTTTAAGGGCACTTTGATTGGCAAGTTGAACTTTTATGGCATCGGGAGTATTTGGCAAGAGGCTATTTTTCATAGCCTAATTCTACTTTAATTACCTAATTATATATAGCTAATTATACTCGTATTAATTAATTGTTAAGACTTTCTAACCGAGAAGTCCCAATCCCAGACCAAGTCCGGCACCCTTCGCCAAACCCAATCCCAGAGGACCCGCAAGACCACCAGCCAAACCACCCGCGGCTAACGCGCCCCCAGCGACGGCAGCAGGCCCAAGGGCGTGAGCTCCGGCGAGAGCGGCACCAGCGTTAAGTCCAAGACCTAAACCAGCTCCGAGTCCAAGGCCAGTGGCGGCGTGACCGACAATGTTGTGACCACCATGTCCGTATCCGTGACCACCAAGTCCGTATCCGTGACCTCCGCCGTATCCTGCGCCGTATCCGGGACCTCCGCGGCCATATCCAGAGAAGGCGGGGTAGCGTCCATAAGCATAATTAGGTCCGTAGCCACTACCGTAGAGTCGGCGTCCACCGCCGTAGACACCAGCGTGTCCACCAGCGCCCACATTCAGACCTCCAGGTGTGAACGAGATACCAGCGCCAATTCCGGCTGAGACGCCCGCCACAGGAACAATCTCGTCAGATATGGCGTGGAGCGCAGGCCACCAAGGCAAACAAAGCGATCTATAATTTCCACAAAATCACAGGTTTATAAAATTTCCACTTTTAAAACACTTTTAATATGTCCCAGTATTTATAAGCAAAGCTTTATATGTAAATTAATTTTTTAGACACTTACAGCAAGCTTGAACATTTTTGCAGATTTTTTAAGACGAAACGAAATAAAAATGAAAAATGAAATGAAAAAGAAGAATGAAAAGGAAAGATGAAGACAAGATAAAAAGAGGAAAGATTTAAGCTAAGATTAGTGAAGTGGTGCTTGGAGAGCGACTGAGAAACTGATGACTTCCTCGAGGGCGACCTCGCCTTTTTATACCAGTCTAGATTTGAGCCTTTTGATTGATTCATGAAACAAAATGAAGACACATCTTGATCTGTCTGTACCAACATTTCATTCAACTTTAATCATGCTTTAACTAACTAGAGCAGTTAAATATTTTTTAGGTTTAATTATTTACAAAGCATTATATCATGCAATAGGTGGTCCTTATTTCATTAGATAACATTGCGGTAGTTAGTTAATTGTGGCAGAAAATACACGACTTGTTAATTAAAGTACGAACCAAAATTTAAATGTTTTAAGAAATGAATGAAAAAACAACAATTAAGTATGCGCTTGGTTTTTCACCATTTGCACACATACAATAGGAAAATAAACTTAAATAATTAACATTAACATTCTCATTAACAATTTCCCAATAAAAATGTTTCATACATTTAATTGTGAATTGCGAATGAATCGTTTAAAAAATAAAATATGCAGAGCGTCGATTTTCTAGACATTTACGTGAATCCCTTTTTTGCGATCCTAATTAACGCAATGTTTGGTTTGTTAATAGAGAAGTATTTTTCTGCCCAATTTTATATATTTTTATTAATAATTATTTTTCAATGAAATGAACTAAAAATAAAAATGAAAAATGTTTCAGTAATTTCTTGATAAATCCTGTGACGATCACGTGTAACATAATGTACCATTGAATATTGAATTATTTATCAAATAAAATGGAGAGGAAATGTTGGTATGATTATGGGATATAATTTTATAGATTTTGGATTTGTAGAGTGATGCAAAATATTCTGATATTTAAGGAAGGAAACGTTTCATATGATTATATAAATAAATAGGTTTTTATTATAGGCAATTCCTGTAATGGCGAGTGGAATCTCAATTAATTATAAATATTAATTTTGGCCGATGATGAACAAAATTATATAGATTATTGAGATGTGATGAGTTTTAATGAAATATCTCAAATCAATTTAACAGATTGGCTGTACTTATACGTAATTAGAATTAAAGCCGAGATTCAATTAGCAGGTGGCTGTCTAAAACACGATTAATTGGGTTTACATTGAAGTTTGTCTGTTACAGATTTTAATTAGGTAGCTGATTAATATTCAATGCGAAAATCCTTCATTCATTTCATTCAATTTAGGAGAACCAACATAAATCTTAAAATCAAATCTAAAGGTAATCAAAGGAAGCAAATCTAGTTTACAAAAATGAAGCAAGATTCCGTCGCTGTACAAACAGAATAAACACAGACATGAAACGAGCTTAAATTTTGCTTTCGATCGACAGCTTTGGCCTTTGCTTCAATTTTGATCACGTAGTTAAACAACATTTGCCTAAAGTTGCACAAGCTGTTTAAATATCCAAGATTGCCGAATTGTTGAATATAAATGAGCCTTTAATGCTATGAAATCTGTTCAATTTAACCGTCTATTTCGTAAATCACTATACTTTTTATTTTGTTAGGTATTTACGTCTTTGATACTATTCACACGTGGCAAGGAAAAAAATAAAACGAGACTATGTCAATGCCATGATGTCATAATTTAGGTATTGTCTGAGTCAGACAGAACTTTTATTTAATTGTACAATTAGTTAGTTATTGTGGCAGAATGCACCAAGTCGTTGGTTTTTTATCATCGTTTTCATAGTAGTTCGACTCGTAGTTAATCCACTGCACAGCCTCCGTCGATCTGAAGTAGACACCGGGCTGATTCTCCTCGGCGCAGCCCTCGCCCCAGGAGACGCTGCCCACCTGCATCCACATTTTCGGTTTCTCCTCCACCACCAACGGACCGCCGCTGTCCCCGCTGCAGGCATCTTTACCACCCTCCTTGTGCCCGGCGCACATCATCCGGCGATTCACTCGATGGGCAAACATTTCCTTGCAGGCCTGTGGCGAAAACACGTTAACCTCTAGTTTCTGAAGGACCTGCGGAGTCCCCTCGGCTTCCATTCCTGGAAGGCCCCATCCCGCGATAATCGCCTTTTTGTTGGAAAAAGTTCGCAGATAGGCGCCAAGTGGCGGCAGGCAAATCTGGCGGGGTAGCTGCTGACCCAGCTTTCCTTTTGGGTTAAGGTCCAAAGGTTTATCAAGGTGAAGTAGGGCGATGTCGTAGTCATTGTTTTCCGATACGTACATTGGGTGAACGATGATTTGGTCGATGTGGAACCGAGTTGAGCCATTACCAACGTCGAGTCGATGCAGCTCGTCTGGTGGATACGTTCTGGGCTCGGTGGCGTTCGCGAGGACGCCCGAGTTGGGACTGGAGTCGAATTCGTGACCGTTGACCATCACGTGGATGTTATTGTAGTCCATAAACTTCCCCTTGATGCAGTGACCCGCCGTTAGAATGAAACGGTTGTTCACGATAGATCCGCCGCAAAACGGCTGCCGGGTTTGAGCCTCGACCAGGGCGACGAGCCAGGGAAATTCGAATTTTTTGGCGGTTTCGCCATTCACGATTCTCTCGTCGTTCGGTTTCACCCCACAGGCTATAACATAATTTAAAATTGATAATTATTTTTCAGTGACCTTTGACCTTTTTTAAAACACAGTTTTATTTTTTTTCTCACAGCATTTCGCGTTGTCCTTCCTCTTGTACGTCTTTGGCAGCTCTTTGCCCTCTTTACTGCCACGTTTCGTGCAGATCGCGGTGCAGTTAAAGAGAATCTTTCCCGTAGCCTTGTATTCCCCATACTCAGCCAAGGGCTTCACGACCTTGACCTTCATGTAGAGGTCACGGAGACCACCGGTGGCCTTCAATTGCTCCACTTTGGTATCTTTACACACTTTTAGATATCCTTGGCCGCCATCTGCAATTTCTATAAATTCCTCGTTGCACTCCCGCATTCCACTGGTGTCACACGTGATCTTTGGAATGCATGGCTCCGTGCCAATAAAGTTCCAACGACACTGCTGCTCGATCCTCTCGTAGATTGTGTCGTTTTGCGAAAAGTGGACGGGGTAGTGGAAGGGACTCATGAACATGGAGGTTTGGCACTCATACTCGTGAACCTCCTTAGTCTCGCTGACCTTCACGGGTTTCTTGAGATTAACGATGGCACCAGAAAACGGGCCCGGCAATTTTTGCGACGAGCCTTTGCTGTAGGGCATTGACGAAATGGAGGCGAGGTTTGACCTGGCGCCGCTGTAGAGATTATTTGGGGTGCCACCACCGGGTGCCATGGCAACGGCCTGGGGTGCCGCGGGATTTGGTAGGCCTAACAAGGGGGTGCAGCTTCCTGTTCGACACCATGAGACCAGAACGAGGAGAAAAACGTGGGATAATTGTGATACGTAGTTATTGTCCCTATTGCTGTTGCTATAGCAACAGGCACCACCATCACACATTTTAATATTTTGCCCAAAATAAAATGCAAAAAAAATTAAATGGCGGATATCTTTTATGGATTGATGCAAAAGCCTAAATAAAAATGGGTGACGGAAACCGTGACGATGACGATGATCGATCTCTTTGACTTTGGGATGACAAAGAAAATAAAAATGGCAAATCCGGAAGTAAAATATTTTTACGAGGCAACAATAAAAAATCACTACGTCTTTATTTTACTATCAACGCACAAACATCATCATCATATTTTTTTTGTATAAATTACCTAAACATAGATTAGATTAAATTTACAATCCGTGAGGTATTTTTATTCAAAAGGCGTTTTAATTTGACGACCCGAAAAAAACGAAACCTGAGGTTTCCGGTTTGGATCAAACGGGTCGAGTCGATAGAAATTGCTCACGATTCTGGGTACAAATTTTATGGAATATTTTATAGCAGTCAATAAATTATTGCATTAGAGCAGAAGTTGCAGACAATTAAATTATACATTAGATTAACATGAAAATACCAGATTTAATCATATTTACCAGTTAAAAAAATTTGTGTTTGGTTTGGAAATATTTAATATTCGATATTTTTTAAATGCACGTTGCAAACTTTACTGAGCACGAGTTTCGTGCCGCCCGACTTTTTCCGGTCTTTGTCTATTAGAGGTATGCTGCGCCAGATGACCTTGTTGGATGACCCCTTTGTGGTTGTGGATGGTGGAGTGATTTTGTGTTTTGGTTGGTTTTTGTTGTTGTGGTGGTTATGATGCTTTTTAATTACTTTGGAGCGATGTGAGATATTTTGGCGCGGGAAGGCTGCAGACGCGGGGCTGGGGGCAGATGAGCTTCCCGTTTTCTTGATTTTGAAAGGCCGGGAATATTGGGATGGGGGGACTTGGACTTGGAGAAAGGCGGATGTGA
>VYYJ01004118.1:0-14311 GCA_021029165.1 Cyphoderus albinus
CAGTGGCAATAATAACATTATTGAATATTCGAGCACTAAATGAAAGGATCGATTTTAAATCTCCATTTCCTTTAACTAACAGATAAAAGGAACAAACAGTGAGTCTAGAATACAAATGTAAACTGGTTCGAAAGTAGTCTCCGAACTGCTTACGTCTGGTATAAAGTACAAATAACGTACAGATATTTACATCAATGGCAATAATAATTATGCTTTTTCGCCTTGTTATACTCTTCTATTTCTAGATCCCCAGGTACTTGAACCTCTACATGCATCAGTTTGAACAAGTAAATAACTTCTTTAATAGGGTTAATAATAATGTGGACACAACAAATACGAGAAGCAAACGTCAAAAGCAAAGACCATGAGAATGGAAACGTTCTTCGAATGAAAGCTGATGCTAGTGACTCTGTCGCTTTAACAAGGTAGACTCATACCTTCACGTTCAGATTTTATGTACATTTTTATATTCGACCACAAATAAGTTTCTCCAAACAGCACTGCTTCCGTTTCGCCTTTTATCTGCCTCATATTATCGCAAATTGTGCGGGTTGTTGCTGGTCAAGTTGCCGCAACAAATAAAATGAACGCAATCGTAAATGGCTACTGGCAAACGGGAACTTTTCTCTGGCCTGGCCACATTGGTGAAATCTGACCAGAAAGGCTAAAATTGTTTTGGTGTGCTGTAAAAAACCTTATCCACGCGTGTTTCTAAACTAAACTGGAACAGCCATGACAAGGAAATACAAGTAGAAAGAAATCTCTTTTGTATTTTTCTACCGTTCATTCCTACAATTCATATATTTATAACAATGTTAGCCTTACTTAATTTTCTAACACAAACAGGAAAATAACAAGCGAAGGTAAATATAGAATGGACGCAGTTTCACATTGCCTTATTACAACTCATGTGATGTAATTTTAAAGCCAGGAATGAATTAAGGAAACAGGACGGCTTTTCTGACCTGTTTTGGGAGTTAAGATATTTCTTTATGTTGTTGGAGATAATATTTGCGTATACTCTTAAACGCGTGGGAGGGTCCCTCTTCTCATAGTGAGGACACTAAAATGCTCAAATGCAAATACTACTTAATTACATTACTATTCACATTTTTCCAAAAGATTTCTTCAATCCGAATTTAAATTACCTCGTGTTTGTTTCTTCACTTTCACGCGTTCTACTTTATAATTAAATGAATCTAAACGTAGAACTTACTCTTCCACACTTTACGTTGTTTTGAGTTTAGTTTCTTCATTTTAAATCTACAGGATATTTGCATTTATGTGTCCTATTAATTTTATACGTAAAGTAATCCGCTGATATTTTCTTTAAATCTACGCCATGGGAGTTTAGAAAAGAAAACTCTTTGTAGATGCGCCAATTTTCTATAAAGGTTAGGGCATGTAGCGGGAAGTAAAAAATACTGACAGAAACTCAACCTGTTACATATACATCGAAAGATAACCCCTGGTGTTGTGTGTGTGCCTTTGCCTTGGATTCCACATTTTCCATTTTCTCCTCCATTCAATTTTGTTTTACAGCAGCCATTTAAGTTGTACGAGAATGATTTTTTAAAAATACGCTCAGCGAAACATTTGCTTTATTTTTTACTTACTATAGCCTGCCTTTCTTTACCATTCTATTACCGTCGTTGTAAAATTTTCTAATTTTATGAAGGCACTAAATGTGAATGGCAAAACAACATATTGCGTTCCCCTTTCTTTTCAGCTTCTCTTTTTGGTTAATGCATTTTTCAGTGCGGCCCAATTTCTTACGAAGGTCTAACTTAAAAAGTCATATAACACTCTAAAACATTCGTATGTAATTGCAGAAAAATACGACTTAGGTCAACCTCAAACTCCGGTATTCTCATGTTCTTGTCAAAAACTATAAAAACTTTCCATTCGTGATAGCTTTAGTTAAAAACTAAACAAGTCCACGAGTGAGAAATTCTTATTGTTTCTCACTCACTGAGTTACACTTTCGTCCATGTGTTGCTGTTGCTTGCTACTTTATGAGTTGTACTTTTTTTTAAATACAGCCGTTTAATATGCACCTAATGTTCTTGTCCAGCTTTCAAAGTACATCCATTCAAAGCAACATTAACGATTCCCATGAAAAGTTGAGCTTGAGATTAGTACTCTGTTGAAAAAAAAATCCTCATAAATTGATAATTGATAAATCTGTAAATACTTCGAATTTCCGTGAATTAAATTATGAAAAGCTAAAGAAAGCAAACATTGAGTTGTACTTGCACTGCAGTTGTTCATGGAGCCGCTATCAACGGACAGACAAACAATGTAGGGAAACATTTACCAATTTTGGTTCTCGACATCAGCCGACTGCTTAATGGGACTTACAAAAATACATCGTTTTCCCATCTAACCTCACATTGTCGTAATATCAAATAGGAACATTAGGGCAACATGATGCATCTGAATTGTTTTGGAATGAGAAACCTTATTGTAAAGAACAAGTTTTCACTAACCGCGCCCATTTCCTGTCAACTCAATTTTCCCTCATGATGATGACGTTGTTAAAAGAAATCATCTGGAACAATCATATGAAAAGGGATCGTCGTTTCTTGATTCTTATAGAGCGCTGAAAACACTTGCCTTCCGTAACACTATCGACACATTTCTTTTCTCGTCAGATAACGTTGACTGAGACCAAGAGACTAACATCATCGTTTCACTCGTTTGGCGACGGGGAGAAGCGTGATAAAAATCGAAGTTTACTATTTCCATTTGAAACGTGTTGTTATCCTTTGACTACGCCAAAATTGCTAAACCTTTTGCAAATGCATGAGTGGTGAAGGAAAGGACGAATATTTGAGCACTTACTTTTATATCGATTGCCAAACATTCGTGTAGTTTATATTTATCTTTTTATTTATTTATTTTCCTTAAATTATAAAACGCTTGCTGTGAATCTTCATTTTTTGGCAGTATAAAGAAGATTTTTCTCTCCATTGTAAAAACAGTAGTTTTTCTTCTCAAAACTATACAGGGGTATTTAAAATGAATGAAATGACAGAGTTACAACAAAAATCTCGTACTCAACAATAACTTTTCCTTATCTACCTCTGTGATGTAACTTGCAAGTTCGTGATATGAAGGAGGAAAATGAAAACTGGGATTTTCTTTAAAATCCATCTTGGCTCTGAAACTTTTCCTTTACGTGGAAAAGTAAGTATTTGTCCTTAGTGGAAAAATATGTACATACAAAGCACTATCAGCATCACAGAAGCGCAAGACTTTAATAAAAACAAAAGCTGAAAAAGCTTAAGGCTTCTGCTTTGCTCTGTATTCTACCGAACAACGTACATAAATGATGCATTTAAAACGACTGCTTCGATTCCAGTATTTTTCTTCCTGTTTTCTTTTTCTCTTTTAGACTCTCAGGTGGTCCTATGTAGCTTGTAGCTTGTTTTCACATCCTCTCTAACGATAAGTACATTCATGTAGCAAAGTCAACTTTTTCGTTGTACGGTTTCATGTTTTCGGAAGGTGAGGTGAACTGCTTTTCTTTCCATTTGATAGCTAACTTTACTTCTCTTCCTGTGAATAACAAGAATGCACTTTTCCCTGCCAGCTGGCAGGCAACAGTAAGTGAGACCTTGTGTAGGAAAACTGTAAACTCTACATAACAGTGGTGTTTACACAAATTATTTAACTTTTATCATTTTTAACAGTTTTCTTGTGGTGGTCATTGAAAAGCGGAAGAGAAAGGTAAGAGAAACTTGAAAATGGATATGACAACACTTCGAGAAAGCTTATTTTAGATACGATCCGCGCTCAGCTTTAAATACTGAACAGTATCTCTCATTACAAAAATGGCTAACACGAGGCTTTTTGCCATTTTCTCTGTACTTTACTGTTCTGACTCTGAGAAAAAAATCTAATTTCTTATCCCATCCCCATCCTCGTTTAAGACAATCTTGTCAACTAGTATTAATTGTTGCTCATTTGATGGGCAAAATTTAAAAACGATGTTCAAAAGTTTAGCACTTCATGTAATTCTCATGAGATGCTTTTACTCTTCTTTGATATGCCATGCTAAAACTAAAACAATAGAGATTAAGCAACTCTCTTCAATTTTTGTTATAATGACTTGAGTTGAAATACCCCGAGAGGAATCGTTTTTCTAGGTTTCACGCTACTCCGTGCCGTTGAAGTACCATATCAGGATGGCCTTCACATTTCAAGTCTTAATATGGTATATTAAAGTTGAAAAGTTCATGCTGTGGTAGACGTTTGCTATTGGTGTAGGACGCTGTTGTTAAACACAGGATTGTGACAAGATGTACGCCTCTGGCACAGAACAAAATGACATGATTCTCTGGTTCTGGAAACTGGAACCTACAATCGACTATACAATAATTTGTTTTGTTGGCTGGCCATGCACTTGTTTTAGTCCCTCTTTGACAATGTCGGGAAGTTACGAAGTGTAGCTCGACGGATTTAAAGCAAACCACATAGATATTCTAAATTCTAAGCACCACCACGTTTGTGTTGAAATAGAGTTAGAACAAAAGTTTTCTTGCTATTTATGCCATTCGCCTCATGATTGATGCCCCAGAAGAGAGTAATGAAGTGTATTCGACCTAATAAAGTTATGCTGACTTACTTTCTTTAGGCATGCAAACGTTTTCGTTTCTCCTCCTAGTTTACATACTATGTATATATACGATACACATTTTACAGATACTACATTACAATCTTTGTCGTATTTACTTGTAACTTGTTAAACAACGTGATTACGAATGCTTTAATTATTACTGACTGTCTATTCAAAATCTAAGGTTATGATGGCATCATCACCATCATGGACGGAATACTGAATATTATATGTTGTATTCACTATTCAGGTTTAAATTCCCTTATATTTCTACATCTATTGATTTCAGTAAATTGTTTTTCGATACAAAAATATGCACTAAAAAGACAAATATTCTAAACAAGGCGGTATGAAAGCAGGAGCCAGAAAGAGAGATGTCAAATGGTTTGGAATGTGAAAAGAATTCTTTCACTAAAAATGAAGCACACATCATCGTGAACTTGTAGTATCCTTACTTTTATGCTAACCTTTTTACTCCGTTAGAAGTTAAGTAGCTAAATACACTGTGTACTATTTGCTCTTGCTCGCGGCAATGGGACTCGAGTGGAAGTCTTCTCAATTTCCACTTTCACCCATCCTTATGTCATTATCAAAGAAGATGCCGTAGTTACTTTGCAAATGTCTATGAGTAATAAAGCATGTATATTTTAGTCGAACAAACTCAAAGTTGTCAGATCCCATTCTTATTAAATTGAGAAATGCGTTAACGGACTATCAACTTGCTGTCACTTTAGCGTATTGCTTGTGTACACTCTCTGTAAAAGCTTTGCGTTTTACTTTACGTCCCTCAATAAAGATTACTTATCAGAATCGATTCTCGTCTCGGACAAACAGTTTCACAATGCAGTGCCAAAGAGACCTTTCACATCATAAAAATCGACATCTGCATGTCTCATTTCAAAGCTGACCTCACTAACACAATATACTTTCCGAAAAAAAATGTAAGCGGCTAAAATTTAAAGGATTTTCCATTTGATTATACTGTTATTCAAACAAGGTTCATTATTCTAAATACATACAATAAGGACCTGTGATCGCTTTCTCTTTTCTTGCCTTTGTAACTGTCTTTGTGTATGCTTATTGTATATAGGCTGAATTAGATACATCAATCCTTTGTGAAACAACGAAAGCAAAGGTTCAAAGTAGACGCTCTGCTTTAGGCCGAACTTCATGGAAAACCAATGTCACATTCAATTTAATGACAGTATCAAAGAAGCTTACAAAGTAGAAGGCAATGTTTATTGATTCTTTTGTGCAGTATAAAATCCAGTGGCCTTTATAAAGCTACACAGACCATAAACCTTTTTAAGCGAAGTAAAATATTGTTTACTGTTTTGCATCTACAACAATAATGAAGTCGAGTAAAAAACTATGAAAGCTTTTTTTTTGCAAGGTTAAGCATTTCAAATGTTGATAATGATAATAAGTTTTGATGTTCGTAATTGGGAACATGATTTATTTACTACAACCTACTCTTGTCAAAAATTTGATTTAACCTGCTGAAGTCTCTGAATACGGTGATTTCCACATACTTATACATAAGCATGATGATCAGCGTTGGCGTTATTTAATGATTCAGCAAGTTGATTATCGTTTTCCTTCAAAATAATCATTGCTTTTCCTCGTTGCTTACGAAGTTACGAATAGCAATTTTCTGTTGCATTTTACTTTCTCGTGAAGAATTTTACTGTTGCTGGCCATGCCATCATCATAAATCTTTTACATCATTAACTTCAACAGAGACAACAGCCTCCAGAAACAAATGCAACACAGTGCTTTGGTGCTTTCTCTTGGTTTTGTATGAACTGGTATTCTAGTGTCATTTATTTCGACTCCACGAATAAAGAATAATAATCTCTTCAATAATTTTTCTTTTGTTTGCTACGTTGTGCTTGTGCGCCTTTCTTTTTTGTTTCGTGTCACAGTGCACCACTGCATATGTATATGAAAGGATGAAATCAACGTTCCAAGTTTCATTTCCCACCATCCCTCTATACGCACCATTTACATTTGTATATTTTAGCTGTTATTACTCGTCTCCACTTTCCTGCTGGTTGACTAGTAGTCAAGCCGCTTCAATTTTCTTTGTTCAAACATTTCTTTCTCTCTAGCCTGAAAGTGAAAGTACCCGTACATTGTTATTATTACACTGTGAAATTTACATTTAAAAGTGTCATTTCCATGCAGGATACTTTTCTCAGATTCAGTCGGTGCCTAATCTTGCTACAGCACTGATCAGAATTTCCTTTTTGAGTGAACGTGTTGTACCACGTTTTACTCTCGACTCTGCCAAATGTAACATTTTAAACTTAACAAGCAATATACACCGGACTGAGATATTGTATAATGTGGATGCATAAATAGTGCATGTTTGTAATGCAAAAAAAGATCTTGTATGTTACCATCCAAGTGTTGCGACCAAACGATGATTTCTTTCGTTTAAAATGGTCTTCCACATTTCACATTGCAGCTCTTTATTTTCGTTGCTGTTCGATTGGGGCACCCAAGCATCCTTTTTTATGTTACTTTGTACTGAATTTTCATTCTGGCTTCAAGGGATCTCTCCACGACCATCTGAACCATAACATTTGTTACGTTACAAAGAATAGGTACAAACAGAATGACTCAAGTGTGTTTTCAAACAGAATTGGAAAATGTGGTGGAATTTTTATGAAAGCAAAAGACTGAGTAGAAAGTAAAGACGATAGATAAAGTTTTCTACGGTAAGAGTTTCATGATATAACTATAGACACTTTTGTTTGACCGTTTCTGTATTTTCCTTCAATGTCTATGAGGTAATGTCAACTTAGGATGATACTTTATTATTGGCCCTATCGTGCGTCTCATTTACATTACAAACCAGTGAAGAGGAAGTAGTGGAAAAATCTAACAAAAAGCAACGAGTGTCATCTATTTTATTCTTTTCTGTACTCTTTATTCTGCAGAATTTAATAAGAAGTGAAATTACTTGCATAAAATGGATATTTACACAGTGCAATTTCTTCTCTGATGACGTTTCTAGTGAAGAAAATATAAATTCTTTTATGCATCTAATATAAAAGCTGGAGAGCCTTGAGAAATGCAATAGCAAATAGTGTAAGGAGTTCAGGAATCTTAATTTTTTGTAAATTTTCTTTCCTCACTTTCTCATTTTTGATCCGGCAAAATTTATGGCTTTAACAGTGTGGCCGACTTTATCATAGGCTTCGTTTAACCCAGGAAAACCTGCAGAGAGACAATATATCATTTTTGAGAGAATCTCTTCCTGCTGCTTCATTCACTTGTTTCCCTTTTGGTGGATTGCTTCGTTATTGATTTAACACCATTATTTAGTACGTTTAATACGTTTTGTGGGTGATAGGTGAGCAAACGAGAGGAGACGGCAGCTGCATTATATCCTAACCACAACCTATTTCACAGCAAGAATATTTCATACATTCATTCATAACAATCATCAGAAAATAAAATTACTATTTTCAGTTGTCTTCGCTGTTACTTATAATACTAGAGTTTGTAAGAGGTGACCTTAAGATTCATGTACATACATACTAAAATTGAATGCAGCTTTTGAAAGTGTGAGTTGTAGAAAGGCGTGCAAAAAATAATTAATATCTTCAGAAAAATGTGAGCATGTGAATCAATCGATAATGCGGGAAAATACGGTCAGGCGAATCACATTTTCTAAAATTGAAAGAATTAAATGACATTTTCATACTCAGTTTACGCAATAGTTCGCAAAATATCTTGTGAAGTCTCCTGCTTTCACTTTAACATAACACAATTCCTATTTACGTTAAAGCTAAAGTGTAAAGAATAAATCGTAATGTTAGTACCTTTTCAAAAATTGTGGTTTCTGGTTTTCTGATTTTACGTCTATATATCAGGACTTCAATGAAAGAATTCGATACAGAGACTCGTAAAGTTGAAGTGAAGATTAATAATGCAATGCACAAGGGAGGGTAATTTTTTGGAACGAATTGCGCTCAATTTATTTCTTGTTCCATTAACCGGAAATGATATATACACGTATGTAGTTCCACGGCTTCTACCTTATAGTGTTCACAATTGCGTGCCTGGGAGAAATTATAGCTGAGCAATACCTGTTTCTAAATATTAAAACGGTAATCCAACACAGTTCTGAATTTGTCAGGGTTCTTTACCGTGGCACAGATTTAAATTCTGTGAAAGGGAGTTAAACATAAAGCTTAAGCAGAATAGAGTTAGGTATTTCAGGTTCACATGTCAGCTCACCACACTACCTAATTTCTGCTCTTTGTATCTCATTACTTTCAATTTATATTCTGTTATTGACAGGAATTAATTACTGCAGCAGAATAAAATGAAACTGGAACCACAATGGTAAAAAACAATTAAGGTTGGTGTAATAAGACATCGCACACTTTACCAGTGCTAGGATTTACCCAAATCATTTGGTTATGTATTTAAGAATTCCCTAAAATAATACAAACATCCAGGATATTAACAGTTCTAATTCCCATTCTTCAGAATTTGGCCGGAAATGTCAAACGGAGAAGTATCTCTAACAAACGAAACGATACTGTAATGTGATTTATGAATATTTCTACGATTTTCAAGATGTTTAATTATCAAGTAAGTAAAGTACGCTCGGCATTTTTTAGATCGTATTAAAAGGGTTAGAATGAGCAGAATTAAGTTAGATTAGAATCAAATTACATAGATTTTTTAGAAGGGTTTAGCGTTTAATAAATATAAATATCCTGTCAGTCAGGAAATAATGTAATTTATATAATAATGTAGTCTAAATTGATATTCGACACCTAACAATAATTGTTAATACGAAATGTATGTAATTCATAAAAAATGTAGGTTTCATGTGCATGTTTCAAAATCCTTCCCTTTCAAGCTGTTAGCTACATTAAAGAAAAGGAAGCACAGAAATGTACTGACTTAATTGATTTAATAGCTTACAAAGACATTTCCTCAAGAAAATCACTAATTCAAATGATGAGAAGGACACAGAAATAATTAAAAGCTGAGCTGATTGCAAGATACCCAGTAAGCCTTTACACATTACATACATTTTCTACGCTGCTTGCTACTACTGAGCTTATATCCTAGAATGAAGTTTTACTTGTATGTTTTATTTTCGACGAAGCATCATGGTTATTGGACTTATCAGCTTGAGTGACTCCTTTCATTTCTGTTTGCTCCCATCCATCCAAAAGCTTTATCTACCAATTTTGCAGGTTCACTTTTCTTTCCAGTTGCACAAGACGGTATTTTCTGTCAAAGGGTTCGAAAGAAGTTTCATCGTAGAGTTTGAAGAGAAAGCAATCATATCATCAAATCACTTGTCAGTACTACAAACTTGCTACTTTGGTCGAAGTAATAAAGCCAAACTGTTGCTCTTGATAAATTTACTCGTAACAATCAGCCGTGAAAGAAAGAATTACACAACATAATGGGGCATGTAGTGTACAAAATTGCGTTCTCCGCCTCCGGGTGGTAGTTTAAAGTGAAAACTAAAAATGAATCAAAGCAAAAATCAGTTTCAATCAATGCCGTTCCGGTGCGGAGTTATTTTTCTTGTTTTATGTTCATAAAACTTTCTGATTTCAGTCAAACTACATACAAATATGTAAGCATATAAAGCACAATATAAAGCAATAAAAGTATTTTTCCAATGTTTTTTATAAGTTGCTATCTATGATTTTGCCTTTGTTTAGTGAGTTAAATTATTGAATACAATAGGTTCTGTAGTCGATGTTTCTTTTCTCATTTTTGCTCTATGAAATTTTTGTCAAAAACAACTATTCAACATAAAGCTGAAAAATGTTTGAAAGTGATCTGAAGAAATATGGACAATAAAATTTCATTGATTTCCGCATGATAAAAATTAAGAAGTCGCTGCCCATTTAGTAAAAAAAGTTTTGACGACGTGGACAGGGACGAAATGAAAGAGCGTTGCATTAAATTATTGTAAATCCAATCTGTCTCATTTAGTACATAGAGGTATAATTCCATAAATGGCACTTTAGACGACGGAGCAATATCTGAGAAACCATTATAGCAACAAATTGTTATTTACTGATGTAAGACTGCATAGAATGTACACGATGTGGTCACCACAGCACATCGCATTTTTTATTGTCACGGTCGTGCTGCTACATACTTTGTCCCAAATTGCCAATTGCCATCATAACTGAGGAGGGAATTAGGCCAACGTACTTCACATTGGTGCATTGTGCCAGCCGCTAAGTCACATTTGTTAACCCATTGAATCTCATTCATTGCATTCTTTATTGGTCTGCCTATTTACAAAAATTATTGTGCAACGAAAACGGAATATAAAACAAAAATGTTTTACTTCTACGAGTAATTCACTTATTGCTATCGTGGGGCAGAATTATTTTCGGATCCCAGTTCTCCCATCCACTGTAGTAAAAGTCAAATAGACTTAGACCTAAGCTAAACACCTAAATGGTTTCATAATATAGGAACTGGAATAACTGGATTAGTGATTTGTTATGTGATATTGATATGATGTGAGTAAAGTATAGAGTATGATAGCCTATGTACATTTGTGCTATTTTCTGTTTGAAAAGCGTCTTACCATCGCCAATAATGTAATTTGTTAAGAGTTATGTTCCACTGTTCAGTTCACTGCATACAAAACAATGCCGAGTTTCTGTTTCAGAAATACAAACACATAGATGTTTCTTCCATTCACCCTAGACTATTTTATGCTTCAAAATTTTGGACGAGAAAGACGGTTCGACTCATTTCACGTACGTTATTATACGGCTTCTGGAATGTTAAGATTTCACCGTCATGCTTTGGGTTAGTGCAAGGAAAAATTTACGTGACTTAAAATAGATCTGTGTTACAAAGACCAACTTTGTTTGTGTACCATCCAGCACGGGATTATGGACAACAGAATGTAAATGCATGTTTTATGTATTGTAGTCCAATATACATGTACGAATTATTAAATTTGCAATCCTTCTGAATCTTTTATTGTTGAAAAACTTAGTTATCCCAAATCTGTATTATAATTTTCTTCAGAGAGACATATTAATTCATCTTCCTTTTGTTTTTGACAGTGAGATTGATGAAAATAAAAAATGCTCGCGGACAACCACTTCTTGAATTGGATAAACCAATTTCATGACTTCATTTAAAATGTCAAGACACTCGCATTTATAATCCTTTTATTCTATACGAAATTGGTGCTTTAGCATTTCTTTACAAAACTCATTCCTGATTAAACTTTTAAATCTAAAATAAAGGTACAAAGCAGTTCTTTTATCTCTAACCCGTATCGTATCATGCGAGTGACAACCTTGAAGACGTTTGTATTAGTTCTTTAGAATGCTCTATTCTTTTATTCAATTTAGTAGTAGTGTTACTGAAACAATTGGGGACTTATTTTTTGTGACCTTTTCTAATAATTCCTAACTTATACGTACATATACATAATACATATCGTTTCTCCTTGAGAAAAGATAAATAGGATTTCTCGAGTTACTGTTTTTTATATGTACGTAGCCTCTGCACCGGAGAGGGCTAAAATATGAAGCTATATATTCTAGGAAAAGACAAGCTTCTTAATTTTGTTTCGCTTTATTTATAAGCTTAAACCTCACCGGGTTATAGAGTCAAAGATGGAATGGATAAACTGGAGTACACAATATTCACCTAAATGTATATTAGAAGTGTTGAATATTTAAAGAAGTACGGTGGGATAAATAATGTGGTTGCGAAGGTACGTCTTGCATTACAAAATACGAACGGAGCCTAGTCAGCTTGCCTTACCAAGTGCCAAGTTGAATGTTGATTGGTTGGTCGCTGCTTGCGTTCCTTAACTGTGTTTCTTGTTTCTTATATTATTGGGTCACAAATCATCCAGCAGCAGTGTTGTATTATTGACTGATTGCTGTTAAAGTATAAGGTCAGACATTTCTTGTTTATCCAATAATTTCTCATTGTTGTCGATGACGGAGTTCTGCGGTTATAAATGAGTGTCTCTCACATTCACACTTATTCGAGTTTTAATTAATTTTTTCCTGCATACTTGGCGTAAGTGAACCAATGAACCATACTGATGCCGCCCAATGTCAGGTTGTACATGACTAGATTTGAATCACGATGCCTAAGATTTGCAGGTCATTATTATGAATACACTAATAATAATAATTTTGAGGAACAGCAACGAATTGCAATATTTAGAAAGGCGTATAAATCGCAAACCAATTCAACAAGTCACGTGGAGAGGCGATGTGGGAGAGAGAAGTGAGAATTTAGATGCTTATTCTGTTGGTGGTAAGCAAACGAACTGCTGGTAGTATGAAACAGAACCAATAAAAGTAGCCTTGAAATGTTCTCCTGAACGTTCAGTTTGTAGCACAGAATTGTGTAGACCTACCTTACCTACCCCATTTAGGCCTAAAGAGAAAGTGAGTGAAAATAAAACGCATGTTTCATCTTCTTCATGATGTTAGTTACATAATACAGGAAATAATTTAAAAAAGTGTGGACGTGTTGGGCTGGTGAAATGAAAATTCCTCTCATGAAGAAAAATGTGTTGCATGAGGCAAATAAAGAGAAAGCAATGACAAAGGAGACCAGACGTGAATAGTAATAACCCGTTGCATTGTTTAAAAGTGGTGAATCCTGTACAAGCGAATCAATCGAGCATAAGTTCGTTTGCATTTTACATATCTCCTTTCGAATTTTATTGCAAAACCCCACTCGTATTGTAAGCTTCTCTGGTACTATCTAGATATTTATGATAAATTGCGAACATTCTTGCCAACACCTTGGTCTTACAGAATGAGCAAAATATACTTGATCTACACATTTTCAACAGTTAGGAATTATACATGATGTAGGATACATATTTGATTGATGTGTACAAGAGATATCAAGCATCATCAGAAGCGAGAACAATTACGACTACAACTATAAAGCGTAAATCAAAAAGGTCAAATCTTTGTAATGTACTATTGATACTTGACTAAAATTTCCTGTTATTTTTCCTTTTCGTCTATACTCTATTTTGCATCTAGGATCACAATGAGTTACACGTTTAGGTAAAAAGAAGTATAGATATTTTTTTATGTTCGCATGTCACTGGGGCCAATCCTAATCAAACTGTGCAAAAAGAGAAACTAGTGAGACAGAGAAATGAAGAAGTGTTTTAAAATCCACATTCGTACACATGTCATAAAGACTAAAGAATTTCCAGGAGCAAAGGCAGCCAACTGTGAATGAAAATGAAAAGAGATTGAATGTAGAAGGATTGCGATCAGATAGTGGAGACCTGGAGTAGTTTCTGAGCCCGACCTGCTAAGCTGGCTCTGAGTTTTAAATGTACTTCCTGTTCTTTTAGTGAGAGTAAGTACGCGATGGGCAAAAATATCAGTATTTATGTGCTAGTGATATGATCAACCTACGTTCAGTCATTCTAAGCACTGAATAGCGATGAACCTACGATTAGTCAGGCTTATTATCGCAGATTCCAGGAAAATAGTTACATACCTATTCAAATGTATGTATAAAGGTATGTAAGTACAATTAAAAAGCTATATTATTCTAGAGCCTGAATCATTCAGAAAGATTATATGTATGTAACTTGTATGCTAGAAGTCCTATCCTATTAACTTGTATAGTATTAGTAACATGCTATGCAGTTTTATAGTAGTACAG
>VYYJ01004119.1:0-14309 GCA_021029165.1 Cyphoderus albinus
ATAATAGACAAAGACAAAACACCTTGATCGTTCTTTTTTATCTTTTGTTATAAAAAAGCTTTTAAAACTCCTCCAACTTGAAAAATGCTTTAGTGCTATGCGTTTATGGGTTGATGTGAGTATATGAGATGACTAGGTCTGTCTTTGTGTTCCGCTTGATTTGGTAACTTACCTTTCACCCACTGAGAGTGAACGAAAACATTCTATTTATTATTTATTTGAGAATCTCTCTCGTAACAAATCTTTTCTCACGGTGCAGTGACAGCAAATGTTTATTGCATTGCATGCAGAGAGGGAGAGTCAATATGAGGAACACGCATCTACTTACCTACTCAACTTTTATTCAATGTGAGGGTATGTGATGTAATAACTTTTTCACAATGCACGATACAAGGAAGAGGCTGAAGAATCTTCTTGTCGAACACATCATTATCCCCGTCTCTTAATGTAAGGTATGAAATTCAAATGCAGCAAAAAATTCAAGTATGCAAATTTGATGTGGTGTGGTGGCCATTTGATTTGTAATTTTTGTATTTTTCTTACTTAATTTGCTTTATTGCATGCGTTTTGGTGAATCCGGGAGCTTGATTTGCAATAAAAAACTACATGGAGAAGGGAAAGAAATATGTTGTTGGTCTGGCTGTAATGAGCGAAGTCAGTAAGGTCGTTAGTAAAAGTATTAAAAATTATTAACATGTTTGATGCAATTTTATCTATGATTGCACTTTGTTACAATAATGATGAGATGGTTATCAATAGATGACTGCTTCGCTGAGAGATGTGAAACAGGAAAAAGCACAGAATCAAAGTATTAATTAGATTTAGCCATTTCCCGTGAAAATGTGCAGAGAATCACACGTGGCACATACAAACAATGCAAGCAATGGTCATTTTAGTCTCGTAATGTGTCCATATGTAGCTTACCATTGAAGACTGAAGTGAGCGATCATCATGATCATGGGAAAAATTTACTTCTTCGTAAAGGATAAGTATTGTATTGGTAAAGTTCATAAGAAGATTCGCATTCACACAGGTTTTCTTTGACATCTTAACAAATCACGATCCTGTAATAGATTATTCCCTTGAAGGCATTGTCAAGGAAGAAATAGGCATTCGAAACCAAAAAACCTGTATCAGATTACTATACTGTACTCAATCATTCAAGAATCTTTCTTCTAAAAGCATGACTAAACATGAGTTATTCAACGTAAATACTACCAACTGGACACAAGAGAGTTTTTAACAAGAGTTAACAAGAAAATACAGCGGGTAATAAAAATAAAAATAATGACTTTGTGCTTTATGATGACTTGAAAATTTTTCACTTTTGTTCGCATCGGCCACTGCACTGCTGCTCAGTTTTGTCTTGGCTCACTGTTAACTAGCATATCCCATTATACCCATAATTCCCGACGCATGCACAACTCGCCTGTAACAAAATTTAATTCGAAATTACAGTGAAGTTCATGAAGAGTCAAAGAGAATTTTTTAAGTCTACTGATGACTATTTTTGCATTTGTCTGCCTCCGGTTTTATTTATTGTTTAGCTTCAAGCCATGTTTTTCCGTAGTTTCCTCGTGTAATAAATTTTTGCTTCATCATTGTAATCATACATTTCACCGCTAATCCTCATCATTATCATAAACAGCAGCAGCAATATAATCGATTGAATGACTGAAACATTAGTTACAGTAATTTGCAACATTTTCCCTTTATTTTCGTATGTAGCCAATTTTGTATTTTTATTACAATTTTGTATTTTTCGTCACATTCGATTGAAATAGAATAGCAGCTACATAATATTCCATAAGTTGATTTTTTGCAATTGTAATGTAACATAACATACGATGAAAAATTGATAGTGAGTTGTATCATTACATAGAATTAGGAAAAATGTAATAAACCGTGAACCATAATTGATGGGAAATGCACAAAAATAACTCAAAACGAGCACACACGACATGCATAAAAAGCAATAACTCTGGCGCTCATGAGTATAACATTTTTCCAGTTTTTTTTTCACTGTCGCACGCTCACGCTTCTCCTCTCTAATTGCGAATGTGAATATTAGAACCAACACGAATATTATACTTGAGTTTCATTATTGTCGACTGGGAGAAAAAGAAAATTGAAAGGGAGGAATGGTGATAATAGTAACAATAATGATATAGATGCTGATGATAAAGATAATGATGGGATGGTATTGCATTAGTGAGTTTTTATTTTTATTACATAAAAGGTGCGTGTCTGGTTAATATACAGAAACACAAGAGACAAGACAGATACGTCTCCTCCCATAAAATATTGCATTTTGTGTATATAGTCATTTATTCGCTTAGGATGAAATCGTTTCAGAATTTTAGATTTATTTTTATGCAATATGTAAAAGGCAAAATATAAATCTTCAATCTTCCACTACTCTGCTGGACTGATGACCGATGAAGAAAGGGTTTAACGCAGTGTGTAATGAAACTCCGCTGATCCAGTTAATTGCAGCCACACTCCAGGGCGACCTACAGTCTCCTCCGATGTTAAAGGTAAAGGTCATGTTTTTGGCAGAAAATTTGTTACCTGGGGTAACTTCGGTCGTAGATCACAGATCCGTTGAGAAAAGACCCGGTTTTTATGCAAACATTTGCAAAAAATGGCAAAAAATATCAAAAATTGCAAAATATTAAAACTTGATATTTTTTAGTGATTTTTTTGTTATTATGGGCTAAAAGTGATGGGAAACAATAATCAGTCGAGAAAAGACACTGTTTGTATACAAAAATCTGTAAAAATGGCAAGTTTTTTAAATTTGTTTGCAACTTTTGTTATTTTTTTAAATTTTTGCATACGAACCGTGTCTTTTCTCGACGGATTATTGTTTCCCATCACTTTTAGCTTCTCGCAGCAAAAAATCACTCAAAAATATCAAGTTTTATTATTATGCAATAAATATTTGCATAAAAACCGGGTCTTTTCTCAACGGATCTGTGATCTACGACTGAAGTTACCCCAGGTAACAAATTTTCAGCCAAAAACATGACCTTGTCACCTTTAACATCGGAGGAGACTGTAGGTCGCCCTACTATGGTTGCAGGTTATACTCTACTAACTTTGAGTGAAATGCCTGGAATCATGTCGTTACTTTATGACTCACTTTTACTTCAATTTCTACATTTTAATTCTCTAATGTAAGAGTGAAATGTTGGAGAAAAGTCAACTGACTTTCTCCTGTCTTCTTTATTGCCTGTTTGTTTTTCGCTTCAAACCGACTCTTTGCCAACCAAAGGGAAAATTTTATCCTTCCTGTGTTTGAGTTTAGGATCAGGATATAAAAATATTTTTGTTGGCGAAGACGAACGGTGTGGTCGTAACAATAGAATAAAATGCTTCCATTCATGTCAGAACTTTGCATTGTGTATGTAGGTATGCAGATTTATGAGCCGTGTCATGTCTTATTAGAAACAAGCAAAGTAAGTCCATGATTAAATTGTTTCACTTTGTTATTACAGAATAGATAGAAGGTAAATGTTTCTTTTTTATGCTAGCTCTTCGTTTTTCACTTCCTGTCCTTGTACATATCACATCTCGTTTCTCTCCTACGGTAAAGTTGAATAGAGCTGACTGGAAGACAAATTATGTAGCTCTGTGGCCTAGCTTGTTCTAAGTCATGGATTTTAATCTACCATGCATGTGTGTGTCGAGTCAAAACTTGCTTTTGGTCATTGCAGCAGATGAGTATCAATAAACACAACGTAACAGACGAACCACTCTACAAACCAACCGCAGATTTTTACAGGGCAGAAAGCAATTGTTTGAATCACAAAATCTTTTTCTCGTTTCAAATTATCTCAACCACGTCTCAATCTCATTGATTATCAAGTCAAGTTTTATTTCGATTTAGCCGATGGAGTCAATGTCGTTGATATCCACCAGAATCAAGTGGATTTTTTATAGCAACTCAAAAATTTGAAAAATCAAGTTAAAATGTATTCTTGTATAATACCTTCACATGACCGAATTCAATCTAGATTAAGCGAATGAACCCAACCAAAATAATCTAACCCGTAATCATTACCTGGAGGCAGAAATGTCTCGTAATCAATACCATATCATTATATCAATTACCACTAAAACCAGAAAACATGTTTTCAATGCAAAACAAACTCCAGTAAAAAATCCAAAGAATGTCACTTTTTGCGTTTGGCTCAGCTTTTCATATAAATTTTGGCAACTTAGCTATTAAATTTGTTTTATTCGCCTTTAGAAGACTTGAAATTAGCAGCTGTCAAACAATAAATCATGCTTGGAGTTGGAGCTATAAAAATTTTTTTTAAATCAACTCTCAAACAAATCTGGCTCTGCCTCTCCACTTAAAACTCATTAAGCAGACAGCAAGAAATTTACAAATTCAAAGAAAAAACAAATTGCTTGTTCTGTAATTACAGAGGAAAAGAAAACATTCGCGAGTGCTAATAACAAATAATAACTCTGCACTTTGCATCATTTCAACGTTTCAACTGCGTTTGTGGCTCTGTGGCTGTATAATCATTTGAAACAGATCATAATGTCTTCTTTGTTCTTTGCCATTTATCCATGCAAAGTAATATTTGAACAAAACGAGCTTCAACACTTTTCTCCACTGATGCATACAGGACAGACACATAAAGCGAAGTGAAAAAACATCGGACATATTTGTGATTAATGTAACTCGAACTTCAACTATTTTATCTAGCAATAAAATTCAAAAGTGGATGTTGATGACATCGAGTGTGACGTGACACTCTTGGTGAATTTGAAGAGCTACACCATCTCGTCTCACTGCGGTAGTGGTGTCGGTAAGAAGAGTGATGTAATAGTGGAGAGTTTTTATAAATTGGAAAGGAATCCGTGCACCATGGGTAAAGTGAGGCGTCTCCTTTTGTGTCTGCCTCTGCCTGCTGGTTTGTAATAAATAATGATGAGAGATTTTGCAGGTGCTACTGCCACCGACCGACTCGAATCTATAATGTAACACTATTGTTACTGCTGGAGCTAACCACCACCACCAACTCCAGCTTTCATTGTAAAGAAAGAGGCGAGTTGCGACTTGTTTTGTTTACCTGTCATCATTATCAAGTAGCAGTACGATTACGATGTGGTTTTCTTCCAACTTTTTGCTACCGACCGCTACTCTTTTTGAGTTTCACTGCAACAAACAACCTATGTAGTTGCTGATTCTTAGCTGCCGATTTTTTTTATTTGCCACTTTACTTGTGCATGTTATGTTCGCTGTGAAGTTTTTATCTTCACAACTAAAAAACCCAACTTTTTCCATTTTTATTTTTGTCAGTGGATTTCGAGAAAGGTGTAAATTCTGTTTCTTGACATTTTGCAATATTAAACTTATAACAAAAGCTGAACCGAAATCTACGGTCATACCAGGCAGGCCTACGCATTTATTTAAAATGTCTCTGAAAAAGGAGCGATTTTAATTCTTATCGTATCAGTCACTCACACCTTCAAACTCCGACAGGAAAATTGAATTGATTAAAAAATAAAACGCAGTAGAGTGGAAGTTATTGTGGAAGTATAATGAGGTGATTATTATGAATGATATGGCCTGGCAAGACGAAAATCACCCTCTGCTACTTTAAATTGGTAGAGTCTCTCTCTATGCAGCAATCATAACATCGCAGTTTCGGGTTGGAAATGTCAGCCTAAAATGATAAGCTACAGCTTACGTCGTTTACGAGTATTATGGTGTTTTGCATTTCCCGTTGGAAATGGAATATTGTGGAAACACCCGCAATGCAATATAATCTACGTACGTACGTAATAAGAAATTCAATTAACAAAGCGTGAATTGTTGATGAAGAAGAGAAAATGAGATTTTCACTGCGGAACTTTCTTTTCTTTCTAATAATAATTTATTCACGAATACAGCAAGAAACAAAAAAACAGTACACAGCCATAATCATTATCTGGAGTAATTAATTATGCACATATACATATAAATCACAACTTTCATGCCTATGAATGTAATTATTATTTTCTTTATATTCTTAAACAAACTTCAGAATGCCTCCAAACTCCCATTTCAACTTCCCCTTCTCACACTGTCACTACATTGCACTGCAACTGCTGCTGTTTCATATTTTTATGTCACAAAATAAATATTCATATTTTCACAACACAACGCAGAGAGTTCGGTGTGCTCTTGTAAACTCACTCCATTACAGATTTATTTTCACATCTAAAAACGGAGTCACTAAACAAACAAAAACTGTCATAAAATTTTAGATGTGCAAAAATACTTTTTAAACTCGTGTATTAATAAATACGACATTTGAAGACACCCAGAAGATTTTTTCATATTTTCGGGGTTTCGTTTGTATAATATTTCATCAAGATGTTTATAAGGTAGAAACTTCCGCGAACTAAACTGAAACTAACACTATGAATAAATTTATATAGGAGACGCAAAACTTTATAAGGGGAACTTCATAAACACGTGTCATTTCATGTTGCTAGATTCTACATGAAGATTTTTTTATTGCTTTACTAAAAATAAATATTTGACATTTCCCGAACCACATAAGATGTATGTATGTAGACGGAGAAGACAAATGAAGAAGTGAAAATGAAAACGGGAAAATATTTCGCTTTGTTCGTAATCAATGTTGATAAAGGGCTAAATATAACAGTGCAGCTGACAGGCGATATTGTAATAATAAATAAGGTTGAGTCCATGTCTCCAGGTGCTGCTGAATATTCCTTAATTTTCTCTATGTTAATGTTGTTGCTCTTTGTTTTCAATCACCATAGCCTGCATTTTGCAGCACAACAAGTAGAAAAATGCATGACTATTTTGACATTGGAGATGAAGGAAGATGCTAGGAACAATCACCTAGTTTTGTAAATAATATAAATATGTATGTAATGACTAAATTAATGATGATTGCATTACATGATAATTGCAGAAACACTACTTCGTTTCACATCTTACATCATTCATCATTCAAGTCTCATCGCCTCACCGTAATCATAAATTCGATCTTCCAAATTCATTGCCAGCGATCTCTTAACCTCCAGAGTTTATTATTGTGAACGAACAATAAATGTCTGTTCAGAGCGCAATTGAATATTTTTTTTCTTTCATAAAACAATTGCTAGCTGTATGAGAGTTGAAAGGAAACTGGCTGAAGAAATAAAAATCAAACACTTTTCCATGATGCGTCCACTTCTAGATGATATGGTGTATGTGAGAGATCTTTTCAACACTACTACTACGTATGTACCTGCTTATCTCGTTACTTGTTCGATGTTCTGAAAGGATTTTACAAGACGACAACAAAAAAAGATGCGTGTGTTTACAACCTATTGTTGCTGTTTAGATTTACACATCTTTCAGGTTTGCTGCTTGTTTCCAAAAATATTGCCACTTTTGCACAACATATTAATATGTGGTTTTTGTAATGACTTGTCTAGGTACTTTCTGTTTACGTTACAATGATGATCAAAAAGCAAAAACTGATAGTGACTGGCTCAAAAAACGGTGGTTAGACGCCACCACTACGTCAATGCCGCTACCGGTTGATTGTGTTTTTTAAAAATATTAAAACAAGTATCTTTTTCTTGTTTGTTTCTTTTCATATTTTTAAAACTACATCATAATTTTTTTTAAAATCTATTATGCATCATACATAATACGGCTTACGAAATTAATGTATATATAGTTTGCTATAAGTTAACAATATAAAACGTTTATATTCTGCCGTTTTGACATGGTCGTGAGAATTTTCACAAATGTCTACAGATACTTCATTCTGTTTCATTACCGCGTAATGTAGATTCTGTTTCTGTAACAAAACTTACTCCGGGCAAAAGATGGATCTTGACGAGTATAGGATGAGATGAGTTCCGTGATGAGAAGAAAAATGCTTCGTGACTACATGATTTTATGTTCATTATAATACGTGAAATGAAGAAATTAAAAATGATTATTTATTTTGCTCATTATTTTCAGTAGTTGTTTATTTTTATTGAAGATAGATGTGAATTTTACATTTTGGTCACATTTCGCATTCTTTTATTTTTGGTGGTCTGTTAAAGGTGAAAGACTACCCACAGCTGTCAATACTTTATTAACACGGGTGCATTGTTACGTTTTGTCCATGTTTGCTAAGGGTGAATTAAATGAAACTGCTCCACTGCTGGCTTTGCCTTGCCCTGCAACAATTTATAATGGGGCGTGAGGAAAGGACGTGCCGACTGATGTGATGAAAGCTGGTTTAAAAAGCTGCGCTTTTGATTATCTGCAAAATAAATTCTGGAAGAGCCACGCCATGTGAACACGTGTAACAGTCAACTGCGCGGGGATGTGTGTGGTCTTCCATTCGGTAGTAGCCTTACCTAAGTCAACTCAAAAGCAACCTCAAATGCAAAGCTACAATGTGTGTTTGGTACAGGCGCAACAAAATTATTTGCATGCAAGAAAAACTTTTCTAGATGACTTCCTTATATCTAATTAATGCACGATGATTATGTTGTAAGCAGTAAACACTGCAGGGCACTGTGCTTTTCTGGTTTAGTTGTTAGATCGCCTCGATTTCCGCATGCACTTATGTTCAAATCCAAATGTTTATAATTATTCACTAAAAGCAAATAAAAATTACTAAATAATGCATATCAAATACTATGAATCATTTGCTAAGAATTGAGATGTTGAAGTGCGAGCTGAGGTTTATGGAACGTAATTGCAACATTTTTTCACATTCAAATTACAACATAAAATCAATTTAGTTGTTAATAATTCACGTCGTTGTTAATCTTCTTATTTATTAAGAAGTACTGTTCTACCCAAACAAACTTAACAAATAAACAAACAAATTTTACAATTCCTTACCTGATTTACACCTAAATGTACGCCGCACTTTTTAGAATCTAGTCTATGAATTTAGAACGATTATGTTTTAATGAAAGTAGTGTCGTGCAAATCCAACACAAATCAAAAACGATTTTTCAACGCTAAATAATTTATTGTTTTCCAATGTTTTTTTGTGGCTAAATGCCATATAACCCTTCGCGCAACCACAAAATTATATTTGTTGGAAAAAGTCTCACATCAAATTGCAGTCTGTTCACTATCTCTGCGGGAATGGGCCCACCTCAATAATTTTCATTGGTTTCACCTTTCACCTCTACAACGAAAGCAGGGAAAGCTCTTCGAAAACACTTCCCACGTTATATCCGCTCTTTTCAGTACAATATAGGAAATCATAAATTCCATCTTCCAATTTCGCTGCAACCCTCTTGACCTCTTGTGTGTATTATCGTGAAATACCAATAATATAAACAAGTTTCATTTATGCTCATTTGCATATTTTGGTTTGGTTTTATGTTTTAGCACTTGATTATTAAGTTTCTACCAACTTTGGTTTTGCTACGTAACTTTCCTGGGCTATGATTCTGTGCTCAACAAAACCGCAATTTTAACACTTTTTATTTTGTCTTCCAGATAAGACACATTAAAGTGATGATAGAAAATTGTACAACTCTAAACAACAACACACGACGAGCAAGCAACTTGCCACTACTCGTTACTAAACCATTATTGCAACAATGACCTGCTTGCTGCATTAAATGATATGAATTGCGAAGCTTTATTAAGAACCCATAAAACAAAACTTGACCTTGACACAGATACAAAGAGTTGGTAAATGTGACATCTAACAAAATAAACGGGAAAGTAAAGCGTTTATATACACAGTTGACGAAAACCTACTTCAACGTTGATTGACATTTCATTGCGTTTTTCACTTTCGCATTGAACAAATTGTGCTTGCGAATCTCCTTTTTTTGTGAGAATTTTCTCATATTAATTTATGTTTTGGATGGATAGAGAATATCAATAATAAATAAGTTTTGTAAAATAAAAAAATTCTTTCTCAGTTTTAAGTGCCGCCCTCTCAAATCTGTTTTGTGATGTAATATGGCAGAAGCTGCGTGATTAAATCAAGTTAGCAAAAGTAATGATGAACATAAACATCGCGCATCGCCCTCGTTTCTTATTATTCTGAATGAAATTACATTTTCGTCCACTAATGATGTTGAAGCTAATAGTATTATATGATTGTACAGGAAAATGCAACCTCTAAATTTCATCTGCTTCAACATTTTGCAAACTGCACTATGCATAATGATAAAACATTAAATTGCCTACATTTTAATTATATTATGTTATGTTATGTTATGTAATCCATCTCATAAACTTGTGTTCGTATTGTTGTATCGCACTAGAAATTACCCGTGTTCTACCAGCTCCAATCGATGTGTGTGGTCCATTGTTTTATATTTTTGTTGTGGATGTGGACACACACTAAATCGTAGGTACACACTGAAATGAACATTTGTTTTAGCACGCTCGCACCCAACGCATACTCAAAACATTGTTCCTATTATTTGCGTCGCAATAACTTCATTGGTAACACACAAAGACAAAACACTTTGCTCGTTCTTCTTATCTTCTGTTATTAAAAAGGTTTTAAAACTCCTCCAACTTAAAAAATGCGTTGATGTTGTGTGTTTATGGAGTGGGTATGATTGACAGTAGAGTGAGTGACATGTAACTCGCCAAATTCCACGGGTCATACATCAATCGAAAGAGCTTCTTTCGCTGAGTATTTATGCCAAATTTTATCTGCGGCCTGAGCAGCGTTTAGGAGTAGTAACAAAAATTCATCTCCTGACAATGCTATTTTACCTTTAGAAATTGTGAACCCCAACGCCGTTTCACTGATGTAGAAATCCACAGCGGTGGAAAAATCTTTTCAGAACCGCCAATCTAAGTGCCAGTGTCAAAGTTCACAATTTGTAGAGGGAAAATAGCATTGTCAGCAGATGAATTTTTGTTACTACTCCTAAACCCTGCTCAGCCCGCAGATAAAATTTGGCATTAATACTCAGCGAAAGAAGCTCTATCGATTGATGTGCGACCCGAGGAATTTGGCGAGTTACATGTCACTCAATCTACTGTGAGTCTGTCTTTGTGTTCCGCTTGATTTGGTACAAGTTGTATCTTACCTGAAGAGTGAGTGAATGCATTCTCTTCATTATTTATTTGAGAGTGTCTCTTGTATAAAGTTTTCCCACGCTGCAGGAACAGCAAATGTTTATTACATTGCATGGAGCGAGGGAGAGTCAATCGAAGAAACACGAATCTACTTACCTACTCAACTTATATTCAATGTGATGTAATAGCACTTTACAAAAGTACAGGATACAAGGAAAGTGCTGTAAAATCTTGTTGTCGAATACATCATAATCCTCGTCTCCATAAAGTATGAAATCCAAGTGCAAGCAAAAAATTCAAGTATGCAAATTTGATGCTTTGATGTGGCCATTTGATTGTTGGGGTAATTTTTCTATTTCTCTTACTTAATTTGGTTTATTGGTTGTGTCTTGGTGAATCAGTTGCTTCATTTGTATTAAAAACTACATGGAGAAGGGAGAGAAATATGCTGTTGATCTGGCGCTACCGGAGTCATAATGAGCCATGTCAGTAAGGTCGTTAGTAAAAGTATTAAAAATTATTACAATAAAATGGCTATCAATAGATGACTGCCTCGCGCAGAGAGATGTGAAACGGGGGAAAACAAAAACTCTAACTATTAATTAGATTTAGCCCTACCATGTAAAAATGTAATGAGAATCTCACGTGGTACATACAATCTACAAATAATGCATGTAAAGGTCATCTTTGTAAATTGAAATGTTAGTGTGACCATATTTAGGTTACCATATGGTAAACCAGCACCATCGGCCCGGCATTGGCAAGTCGTCGTCACTCAATGCAATATACCACCATCACCATCATGATCATGGGAAAAAAATTATTTCTCCGTAAAGGATTAGCATTGTATGTATTGGTAAAGCTAGTAAGACTAAGATTCACATTCACAAAGACTTTCTTTGACATCTTAACAAATCACGATTCTGCAATAGATTATCCCCCTCAGGACATTGTCAAGTTAAAAGGAGCCATTCGAAACCGAAGAAAACCTGTATTCTATTACTATATTCTACTCAATCATTCAAGAAGATTTTCTTCTAAAAGCATGACTAAACTTGAGTTATTCAGCGTAAATACTACCAACTGGACAAGAAAGTTTTTAACAAGAGATAGCAAGAAAATTTTGTGGGTAATAAAAATAAAATAACGACTTTGTGCTTTATGATGACTTGAAAGTTTTTTACTTTTGTTCGGTTCGGCCACTGCACTATTGCTCAGTTTTGTCTTTGTTCACCGTATTTACCAATAGTAAAACCCTACACAAGGCGTCTGTAACGAAATTTAATTCGACATCACAAGGAAGTACATAAAAAGCCGAAGATAATTTTTTTTCTGTACTGATGACTATTTTTGCATTTGTCAGCCTCCGGTTTCGTTTATTCTTTGGCTTCCTCCTGTAGCTTCTATAGCTCTAGCCTCTAGTTCATGCCATATTTCTCCGTAGTTTCCTTATTGTAATTATACGTTTCACGAAGTTATCGTGCAATCATCATCGTCATAAAAAGCAGCAAGGTTATCGTCGATAATTTATCAATGGACGGACTGAAACATTAGTTTCAGTAATTTGCAGCATTTTCTGTTCGTATTTTTTTCTTCGAGTTATGTATGTACTTTTACGCAAGGTTTACAATTTTGCATTTTTATTTACATTCGATTGAAATATAAGCACGATTGAAATAGACTTCAACTTCATTACGGTCGACTGAGAGAAAAAAAAATTGAAAGGAGGAATGGTGATAATAAAAACAATATAATAATATCGATGATGATGATGATAAAGCTAACGATGGGATAGTATTGCATTACATGAGTTTTCATTTTTGTTACATAAAATGTGCGTGTGCGCTTGGATAACCGATGCGATGGAAAAAGGCTTTATGTGCATAAAGAAACTCCAGTGATCCAGTTAGATACAGGTTATAAACTTTGCTAACTTTGAGTGAAATGCCTGGAACAGAGTCATGTCGTCATTTTATGACTCACTTTCTATCTGGGTAGTCTCCAAAGTAAAAGTGAAATGTTGGGGAAAAGTCAATCAACTTTCTCCTGTCTTCTTTATTGCCTGTTTGTCTTTCGCTTCAACCAGACTTGGATTTGTCAACCACAGGAAAAACTTTATCCTTCCTTGTTTGAATTTGGGATATAAAAATATTTATGTTGGCGACGACGACCGGTGTGGTCGTAACAGTATGTAGAATTAAATGCTTGTTTGCAAAAGTTTGCATTGCAATGTAATGTGTAGGTATGCAGATTTATGAGTCATGTCATGTTATAGCTTATTATATAGAGACAAACAAAGTATTTCCATTATTAAATTGCTTCAGGTTTTTTTAACATAATAGATAGAAGGTAAATGTTTACTTTTCATGCTACAGCTTCATTTTTCACTTCCCGTTCTTGTCCATATCTCATCTCTCTTTTTATTACGGCAAAGTTGAACAGAAATGACGGCAAGACAAATGATGTGGCTCTGTGGATCGGCTCTCACAGTACATGTGTTAGTCATGGACTTTAATCATTTTAATCCACCATGTACATGTGTCGTTCGTGTGTGTGTCGAATTAAATGATTTTTACAGGGCGGAAAGCAATGAGATGAACAGAAAAATGCTGGATTCTACCGGCATATTATTACGTATGAGCATGCAGAGCAAAACCAACGTAATTTTGTACGAGCCAAGAACAACACAAGAACATTGTTTGAATCACAAAATCCTTCATCTCGTTTCAAATCATCACAGCTGCATCTTAATCTCATTGATTATCAAGTCAAGTTTTATTCCGATTTAACCTGATAAACATTCAATGTCATTGATATCCACAGGAATCAAGTTGATTTTTCATTGCAAATAAGAAACTTGAAAACTCAAGTGAAAATAATACCTACACATGTACAGGAAAGCATTTAATCTAGAGTAAACGAATGAACCCAATATATTCTACCCCGAAATCATTACCTGGAGGCAGAAGTGTCTCTTAATCAATACCATATCATTATATCAATAACAACTAAAACCGGACAACGCCTTTTCAATGCAAAAACCTAAATCCTTCAATGCAAAATAACCTCTAGGGTAAAGTCTAATGGAATGCCACTTTTAATTTCTTCGCTGAATTTCTCAGATAAATGTTGGCAACTTTGCTTTTAAATTTGTTTTATTCGCCTTTAGAAGACTTGGAATTAGCAGCTGTCAAACAACAAATCCTGCTTCGAGTTGTTGGAGCTTTAAAAGATTTTTTAAATCAACTCTCAAACAAATCTGGCTCTG
>VYYJ01004120.1:0-14306 GCA_021029165.1 Cyphoderus albinus
TGTTTACCGGAAGTGGAAGACTTGGTGGCAGTATCTATTATGATGACCACGGCTCCATACTTTCTCTTCTTCTGCAGAGGGTATGCTTTAAAAGATGATGTTGAAAACAACAAGAAAGAATAAATTACTCAATCAGCAGTGTTAGGGATTAGTCATCTTGATAATGTGTTGCATAATGTCAATGATCTCTCTTATTTACCTTGCAGCTTCAAGACAGTTGGGCCATTCGTGGTAATGATTTATCGAATGTTGAGCGGCGACTTGCTTCGTTTCGTCACAATTTACTTGATCTTTGTAATGGGTTTCTCCCAAGCCTACTACATCGTGTTTCTCTCTCGTGTGAATCATGAGGATCCCAATCCATTTGCTACACCGGCTGAATCCATTGTGTCCATGTTCATGGTCTCGTTAGCTTCTTTCGACAGTGTATACGAAGGATTTAAATTCACAGATCATAATAAAGTTGCCAGGCTTCTCTTTTCCATTTATATGGCAATTGTGGCCATTCTGCTTATCAACATGCTTATCGCTATGATGGGAAACACGTACACCAAGATCAGTGCTAATGCTGCCGAGTGGCAGAGGCAATGGGCAAGAATCGTTCTCTCAGTCGAAAGGGGGGTGGCTCCAACACAAAGGCAACAAAACCAGTATAAATATAGTCAACCGATGGCTGATTCAACTCGTGCTCTGGTTCTCAGACTCAATCAATCAGAGGATGAGAAGGAGGAAATGAGAGATTTGGTCGATCTGAAACGCTACCATTTAAAATCTTTGGCCCGTCGAATGAATAAGCTGGTGACAAATAAAGCTCCAGTTCACCGTCCGTCCATTGCCAATTCACTCTTATCTGTGAAGGCTGCTACTTAGAAATGTGGCAAATGGCAGGCTAAATATAACTTAGATTGAACAATTTTTTTGTTTCTCTTTACATTGATTGACATTTTGACAAGTATGAAGTAATCGCGTTTCATAATTGAGGCGGTAGAACTAGCTAAAAAGTCCATGGTACTTCCTTTCCCTTGAATTTTGGTGACACAATGACACGTTTGGAACATGACGTATATATGCCTATGGCTGATTCAGTGTCGGATGTGTGGCTTGGACCTGCATATCAGAAATTTCTTGTGACAACAAAGGAAACTCAATGTGAACACTTGGTAAAATTCTAAACCTAAGTCAAACCTTATACTTCCAATGTAGAAAATATCTTGATAGTATAAAAGCATTGGTCTTAACTATTGTCACTCACATTTAAACATTTATTGAAGTCGAGAGAATTTAGAAATTAGAAAATTGTGAATTTTGTATTAAGCACGCCAATAAAAATGTTTCAAACATTTATTTTTGCGTTGTCATTAATTTGTGTTTTACATGGGCATGGATTATCGGCATACCGTGTGGAAACTGAAAAAACAGGCTTTGGTAAATTTCATTAATTTTTTTAATAAGTCATGAGATTGTGATTCTATTTTTAATAATATCAAAATTCTGTATTCTACTTTGAAATTTTGACTATCAAGGATTATTTGACCCAGTATGGATATGTAAATAGAGATTTGATGCCAAACGGCTTTACAATGAGGGATTGCAACAAAAAGCTCAAAGAATTTCAGAAACTTTCTCGAGTACCAGTGACTGGAGTATTGGATGAATCCACTTTGAAAGCTATGAACACCCCTCGCTGTGGATGTGCCGATTTCATTACTTTAAGTTATAAGGGAAAGTCTGAGCATGCAGATGACGGTTATTCAAATGATCGTCATAATCTTCATCCGAAACACAATCATACGTCTGATCATTCTCATCATCATCATCACCACCACCATCGACCTCACTTTCATAGAACAAAAAATATTAATGACACCCATGTATTTCGAAGAAGCAAACGGTATGTGGTTTCTAATAGTCGATGGGACAAGAAAGTGATCAGTTACGACATTGTGCGATACCCCTCAAGATCTAACATGCGTGTCTCAGCTAGGGAAATTGAAGATGCTGTTCATAAAGCTTTTAGTATTTGGGGACAGCATATTAATTTGGAGTTTAGTTATCAGCCAAATGATGTTGAAGTAAGAATTATAAATTTATTACACAATTCCGTTGTCTTAAGCTTTGGTATAATTCATTAACCCGTTTGCATGTACCATAAAAGGTAGATATTGAGTTAAGTTTCATGTCAGCTTATCACGGGGACGATTACCCATTCGATGGTCCAGGAAAAACGCTCGCACATGCTTTCTTTCCAGGGACTGGAATTGGCGGAGACGTTCATTTCGAGCAAGAAGAAGATTGGAGAGTCGGAAGTTATGGGGGAATTGATTTACTTTACGTTGCGGTTTGTTGGTTATCATTTAGAGGACAATACAATTTGAATGATTGGTATCTCTAATTGTTAGTCTTTGTCTTTAATCTCTATTTTTTGTTTTCTAGGTTCATGAAATTGGGCATTCACTTGGTGAGAACTTTCCTGTTATATCATGATAGTAATTAGGAACTGCAGTTGAACTGTGCCCTTTAAAATTTCAGGACTAGGACACAGTTCTGATTATGGGGCAATTATGTACCCTATGTACAGAGGATATCAGGGCAGTTTGCAATTACATTCCGATGACGTGCGTGGAGTACAGGTACTAGAGCTTTTTGAGCCCACTAAAGTTTACAGCACGTGTATAAGACTGTGCTATAAACTGATTGAAAATCTGCTGTAAATTACAGGAACTTTATGGGAGTAGGCAGTCCTTGCGACCAACAATGCCAACGACCACTTCAACAACAACGTCGAAGCCTAAAACTACAACATCCAAAAAGCCAAAGCCAACCTCACCAGCGACAACAACGGTGAGATCAGCAGAGACCACGACGGAAAACAGTGAAGCCAAGAGTGAAATTTGTCTCAGTCCAAAACTAAACGCAATTACAACTATGTTTGGACAGCACATTATGGCATTTAAAGGTTATCTTCACAAGTGTCCAAAACCATAAAAGATTTTCCTTCGAGTTTCTTTTTATAAATAAAAGGTTTTTATACGGACAGGTGAAAAAGTGTATGAAATTGGGAGTAATGGAGAGGGAGTCTTACCTGGTTGGCCTAAAAACATTTTCAACCACTTCCGGGGCCTTGAAAATAATTTGGATTGTGCAATGACCCGTAGCAATGGGAAAACCTATTTCTTCAAGGTTCATAATAATAATAATAAAATTTGAGGGTTTTAAAGCGATTTTAAATAACTGTAATTGTCATATCATGCCAAAGGAAGCGAAGTATTGGAGATTCACAGGACGCCGAATGGATCGGGGGTACCCGCGCTCCATTGCTGAGTACTTTCCAGGTATTCCAAACAATCTTGATGCAGCTTTCGAATGGGACGAAGAATTTGTTTTTGCAAAAGGTAAAAGAGCAAGTCATAAGCAAATGACGGGAATTACCAGTTAGCCAACCAAATTGACTCATTTCCTTTTGAATATTAAAATGGAACGATAGTTTAAGAAATATATTGTCACTGCATAGGAAATCAATTCTGGCGATTTAACACAAGGAGAAGGCCGCAAGTTCAAAATTTCTTCCCAATGTCATTGGGTCATTGGGGACTTCAGAAGAAACTAGATTCAGCTTTGACAGCTCCAAATGGAACAGTTTATTTCTTTCAAGATGAGATATTTTGGGAATTTGATAAGGATTCTCATAAGGTAACCTTGATTAGCATAAAACTGTGCAATCATATTACGCATATGTTTGAAAAAGCATTCATTCTTTCTATTATTGATACCTATCTAGATTAATCATAGTGATCCCCAATTGGTGTCAGAAGGCTGGTTTGGATGTACGGAGCCGTAGATATTTGTCTATTTTATACTATACGTTGTACGTAGATAAATATTAAGCATAATATGAAGTTTTCTGAGTCAATTTACTAGTCTATTATTTTATGACAAAATAAGTTTTATGTGTACAAATTAAATACTTAAACCATCTACAATTGATATGCTCAAAAAGAAAATGTGTATGAGTAATTTATTGTGGTCATCGCACATCCGTTAAAATTCTAAGATTCCTTAATGCGGCATTTCTAATGTTTTTATCGTTCATAGTGGTCTTTTAATTGATGCCAATAGGAGTAAAACGCTTTCCAGTCTTTTTTTAAAATTTTTTAAATTTTATTTTCATTTCCTCTTATACTCTAGAAAATTTACACTCATAAATTTTCCTGAGTTTAAATATTTCATTTTTTTGGCTAGTTAAAATTATTTTTATAAAACATTAGTTTACATTGACTTCCCGATTTAAAATTTTTTATTTCTCCTACATGTCAGCAACTGCATTTCTGTATTAAAGCAATCAGTATGAATCATCTCAATACAATAGCATGTTTCGTATTAATATTTATTTCATCCATGATAATGGTCAAATCCTACAAAATTTCGGATGAGCATGACGTTGTGGTAGGTCACATATTAAAATAATAAATGACCAAACAAAATAGTCAAGTTTACCCAGTTATATTTTTCCGTTGCAGATGTATTTAAACCGATTTGGTTACGTAAATGACGAGGATGTAACGGATAAAATGGAAACGGACACGTCAATGTTAAAACCTATGCTCATGGAATTTCAGAAAATGTGTGGCATCAATCGAACGGGACTTCTTGATTCTAAAACAATGGAAATGATGAATGCACCCCGATGCGGTAATCTGGATATTAACCAGACTGAACATCATACAATGTTTATGAAGGAGATGGGTATGATAACGGACGAAAATGACAGAGAAACATTTTCGAGACGATATCGCCGTTTTGCAATAAACGAGCAAAATTTTCGCTGGAAGAAAAGGGAACTAACATACAAAATGGCCATGTTTTCTGAGACAATGCGCTCACACGTCACTCAAGACATTGCCCTGCAGGAGGTGCACCAAGCCTTTAAATTATGGTCGGAGGTCACAAATCTAGACTTTATTTACAGACCAAAAGATAAAAAGGTATGAAAAAATAAAAACTAACTCTGAACACAATTAGAGCTTATAGCTCATTTTTTGTTAATTATTAATTTATTAAAATGTACTTTAGGTAGACATTGAATTGAGCTTTACAATGAGATTCCATGTACAAGACCAGTATCCTTTCGATGGTCCAGGAAAAACGTTGGCACATGTAAGTTATTTGCGAAATAATGTTTCAAGTTTCAGTAATCTTAGATGTCGTGAACAACTAATGAATACGTGAAACAAAATGATTGAAAGAATCGTCAATAAATTACAAGTGGTAATTATTATTCAAACTTTTAATTACTTGAAGGCATTTCCTCCAGGCGAAGGATTGTTAGGAGACGTTCATTTTGAAGATGAGGAAGACTGGACGGTAAAAACTCCCAAAGGAATCAACGTGCTCTTTGTGGCAACCCACGAAATTGGGCACGCCCTTGTTAAGTAGAAAATATTTTTACCAAACAAAATTATGGCGACACTAGCCCAGAAACTGTTCATGATCATGCTGAAATATTTATATTAACAGGTTTATCACATAGTTCAACAAAGGGTGCGATAATGCAGCCATTCTATGGAGGTTAATTTTTAATGAATTTAAAAGAAAAAAACCTTTTTTATGAAACTGTGTATTTCGCAGGTAGCCAAAAATTGTGACTTTGTTTACTTGTCGAATGAGTTTCCTCAATTTTATTGTTTCCTTAATATATGTTAGACTCTTTTATGTTTCAAAACCTAACCTGAGATGGGGATATATTTCAACAAACAAATGGAAACATCTTCGGTAACAAAGAAAGTCACAGTTTTAGCTGGCCGGCTGAGGCTATTTCCCTCTTTCATATTTCAATATCTAACAATTTACTGTTATAATTCATTGATACAGGCTACAAACCCAAATTGCAATTACATACTGATGACATTGCTGGTATTCAGGTAGCACACAATTGACAAGAGTGAAACTAAATAACAATTATGGTGTTATGTTTTATGAACTGATGATGACTATGTAAACTATAGGCTTTATACGGTGTGCGTGAGCGTAGGACTGATAAAAACAAACCGCCACCGGTGACGACAAAACCTCCAGCCCCTTCAACAACGACAACTCCTCGACCAACTCCTTCAGCAATTCCTCCCAGAAGAACCACAGTAGCCACTGAGCGTTATCCTGAAAATGGCGGAAGCATATCTTCATTACGTCCAGACCTATGCAAGGATTCGTCTATTGACGCAATAACCACTGTTAAGGACGGAAGCGTTTACGCTTTTAAAGGTACCGTATAAAACTGATAAATGTAATGGTCGTGGTGTAAAAACATGAACTTTTACTGATTTTAAAATATAAAAACAGGGAATTATGTTTTCCAAATTGATGGAAAGGGCAAAGGAATATTGCCGGGATGGCCACATAGAATCGAAAGTATTTTTAGAGGTCTTGAGACCAATCTAGATGCTGTCGTCACGAGAAAGAATGGAAAGACGTACTTTTTCAAAGTATAACACATTTGTACTATGTTTATTTAAATTCATTACAAATGTAACCTCTTATAAACAGCATCACTATTTTTTTAAATACATACTCATGAAAATTTCAATTAATAGGGACCCTATTATTGGAGATTTGTTGGAACCCAGATGGACCCGGGGTATCCTAAGAAAATTTCTCAACACTTTAGAGGAATTCCAGATAAAATTGACTCCGCTTTTGAATGGATAGGGGCAATATATTTCACTAAAGGTATTTAAAAATTAAATTCTCCGTAATCAAAACATTTACCACGCACAATAACATTAACAAAATTACCTCTACTGTGTGAACAGGGTCAAAAGTTTGGCGGTTTGACCCAATGTCGAAACCATTTGTCAGCGACAAGTATCCAATATCGCTTGATTTGTGGCAATTAAATGCGCCAGGAATTGATGCTGCGTTTAAAGCTCCTAACGGTCACATTTATTTCTTTCATGGTCAAGTCTACTCGAGATTTGATGAGAGAAAGTTTAGGGTAAGCATTAGGCATTACCTAATTTTAATGATGATATTTGAAAACAAGAAGATTTTGTCACAGTTTATTGTTGCATGCTAATTAGTTTATGATTACATAAATTAATTACCCATGATTTATTGTTTTACTTACATAGGTCGACAAGGAATTAAATCCACCGTACCCCAGAAGTAGCAAATCGTACTGGTTTGGATGTGCAGGCGATAGAGTAAAAGCAGACTATCGAGACATTCGACAGTTGATGCCATATAAAAATTACATTAGAAAGGATTACTTCACGTATGACTATTATTAAAATAGTGTAAGCAAATATAATACAAAGTTTGAAAGCTTCACTGGAAAAGCTTTATGAGCATTATTGTGAGTTATTTTAAATGAACTATACAAAAAAACCACTGGTAGTTTTCATTGACTTCATTTTACATTCTATAAGGCTTATTGAAACAATGATTCTTCATTTCCATCCATTCAAACTCAATTCATTTATAAAACTCATCAGAAGCTCACTTGCATTGCATGGTCCATTATATATTTTGCGCAAAACTGAACAAAGCACATGAATCATCAATTGATAACGGTCTGGGGAAAAATTTCGCCTGAAATGAATAACATTTGAAGACAATATTTTATACAGCATATCGATACAATATTTTGCATGTTAGGTTGTATTAAAATATGCTAATTATATGTTTAACATCACATCCTGCCGCTAGCAGCCACACTTTTACTCCTCTGTTGCCACTTGCCTTGCACACATACAACGAAACCAAAAGCATCCCACACTTCTGTTAATAACTTTAACAAGAACAAGTAGACGGGATTTCGACCGATTGATGACAGAATAATAACAATAGTTTGGCAGATAAATTATTTGCAGAGAAACCGTAGTAGGTATTTACTATAGTCAAATCGATATATACAACTAACCGCTTTGGCCATTATATGTAGGATGTAGGTTCATGAATCATGATGGACCCGCTAAATTAATATTTTCCACATTTCTCAATACAATTTACTGGTTTTCACAAATGAGAGGGGATCGAGTTTGCAATTTTGCAATGTAATGAGTGTAGGCAAGGCATTGTAAACTTATTTGGAATTTCGGATTGAGATACAGTTCGAAGAACTCATGAAACGACGGAGGAAGATTACTTGTGCAACTATCATGGTCATGGTCATGAAGTGATAAAGACAAAACGTGCATCCAGTTGTAAAAAAGATTCGCAGACACGATGAAGTTTTCTAAAACTTGGTTTACATTTTTATTGGCTGCTCAATGCGGCATATGGGATGCAGTGAAAGGTCAGCAATTGACCTATGCGGGAGTGACCACCTTGCAGGATGCTATTGTAAGGAAATCTTTATTCTAGTTATTACGTAATCTAAATAATGTATTTTTGTCGAAATTATCTTAATAATATAAATAGTTTCTGTGCTTTAGAACTACTTGGTGAAGTTTGGCTACCTCAAGGATGTCAAAGAAGTGGCCAGCTTACTCACTGCTGGGGCAACTGGATTCACTCGAGATCTTCTTAACCCTCAGTCTGAAAATCCCGCTGTGACCGCACTTCGTGTGGCCCTTACTACTTTTCAGCAGTACGCCCGTCTCCCTGTCACGGGAGAATTTGACGAATCTACAAAAGTTAAAATGAACAGCCCAAGATGCGGAAACAAAGATATAGTGCATGTACCCGATATTCGTAGAATTGTGCGCGAGAAACGTAAAAAGCGATATGCTGCTTCCGGGATGCAGTGGCACAGTTTTCATTTGACCTACAGAATATCCCGATTTTCCGAGACAGGATTTCATCCAACAACTACAATGAGAGAAATAGACCAAGCATTTCTCTTGTGGGCTAATTTTACAAATTTGGAGTTCACCAGGCAGGACAATACCGATGAGCCGGTCGACATTGAGCTCAAATTTGCTAGGTTGCAACATGGTGATGTAGAACCGTTCGATGGACGTGGTATTACTTTGGCACATGTAATTTATAAAGCAGATTTAATAACGATTAAGGTATACTAAAGTCATTGCTCTGAAAAATTAATCATCCATCATTAATTTGTAGGCATTTCCTCCGGGTGTAGGGATTGGAGGCGACATTCAGTAAGTTGTTTTAAAATTAAGAAATAGTTATTTTGCGGTCAACTTTTATAATACGAATCTGTAACACTTTTTAAAAACAGTTTTGACGATGATGAAGACTGGACTTCTCAAGTTTACTCCGGAACAAATTTTTTTCATGTGATGGTTCATGAATTGGTATTGCTATTTGAAATATATCACCTTTATTTGTATTGCATTCATACATACATTAATGCATGCATTCTTATTTATGTATTTATTACAGGGTCATGCTCTAGGTAATAAAAAAAACCGCTTTGGAAAAATATAAGATCGTCATTCTAAATACTTACATTGATTCTAGGTCTTCGTCACAGTGATGTCGAAGAAGCTGTTATGTACGCGTTCGCTCGATCCTTCAATCCAAATTTTAGACTCCATGAAGATGACGTTGAGGGAATTCAGGTGACAGCACATGAATTTATATTGTTACTTTTATCTAATCTTTTCTGGCTACAGCGGAATGAAATATGCAAAATTTGGATGGAATACAAGAAAATAAATAGCTGTCATTTTAATGAAATGCAGTCAATTTATGGTGAAAAAGGAACTATTCCAGAAAGAACGTCAACTCAGTATCCCATCATTGTGAATGGCACACTGCCTCCGTCATCGACTACCACTGAGAGACCACAAACACCTGAAGATAATTCAAAACCAGATCTTTGTTACGATTCTAAAGTTGATGCAATAACCGCTCTGCAGGATGGAAGAATTTATGCATTAAGAGGTAATAATTATTTTTACTTGTTGGAAATTCCAGAATAAAGCAATATACAAGCGTGGTTTGGTTGCATCTATAATAAATAACAAGGTTGCAATTAAATATTATTTTTATCGCATTTAGGAGCCTATGCTTTTCGTGTTGACCCAAACGGAGGTGGAATCATGAACCAGTACACTGAAAAAATTTCTTATGTTTTCCATGGACTGCCTGGTCACATTGATGCTGCATCTACATACAAAGGAAAAACTTATTTTTTCAAAGTATGTTCAAATTCTGAATGTAAAACTCTACTCACTTATTTAATTCTTTTGATATGTTTCACGCTACCCCAAATATGCCTTCAATTTGATTAACCGGAAGTATTACTAAATCTCTTCAATTGACTATAGGGTGACAAATACTGGAGATATCAAGACAGAAAAATAGATGGTGACTTTCCACGACAAATAAGCGAGGAATTTCCTGGAATTCCAAATAACTTGGATGCTGGTACAGTTTACCGGATAATATAAATGTGTAAATATTTATAATCATGCATCATCATATTTCAAAAAAATTATTTTCCCTTTTAGCTTTTGCATGGTCTGGTGACGACAGTCTGTACTTTTTTAAAGGTATTTAATTGTTGAAATATGTTCACTTAAGGGCCAGCGACACAATTCTGAAACAAAATAAATTCGTTTATTTAATAGGAGATAAATACTGGGGTTATAACCCAGACGAGTATCCTCCAGTATCCGATACCTATCCGCTACCCATTGCCCAATGGTATGGATTGCCATCCAAAGAAGTCGATGCTGCTTTCAGGAGCCCCGAAGGACCTACTTACTTTTTTAAAGGGGGCGATTACTGGCTTTTTGACGACGAAAATTTTCAGGTTATTTCTTTTCCGCATTTAGAATTTGAATTTATCTGCTGAGCCAAACATTAAAATGTTTGTTAAAATGAAGGTTGCTGATGCTGACCCACCTTATCCTCGGTCCTCTCGCGTAATGTGGTTTGGCTGCACATCTTACAAACCGGCGGAAGGTGAGCTGAAAGAAGGTTGGATTAAGCGAACATTTAAGAAAATAAAAAATGCCATTCGAGGTCATTTTGCCTATAAAATTCAACTTATCAAGAGTTTGTTCTCGTAGAGTGAGTGAATGGCGGATGCAATTATTTGGCGGTAATTACTACGGCACGCCTCCTAATCCCAAATGCAAACTTTGCTTTTTTGCAATGCACAAGTGCAAGTAATAATAATGTGATGCTGATGATCTAAAAGTAAATGTAAGTTATAAGTATTCTATGCTAAGAGTTTCAATTTCCTTCCGCGAATAATAATAATTAAATAAGTTAACGCTTATTACTCACTATCAATCAAATGTACTTACCTACCTACGCAAATGAACTTCAAGATTCGCCTTTGCTTACATTTTGTGACGCCAAGTGGAAGATTACAGTTGGGTCTCCTTAAAAAGTGACACGTTAACAATATACATTTAAATGATTTATTTTCTAATTGTTATAATTTTTATTTGTTTATTGTTTTTGTCTTGCTCGGAAATAAATGAGATTTAAAGGTGCCATATTTTATTCTCCATCAATTTTTTTGTTAATTTTCATGATTATTAATGATGTTTTGCAAATAATAATCTATAATCCGGTTATTATTGTTGAGAATTTCATGATGGTGGTCTAAAATTTGTGTTATTCTGGCACCGGACCCAGCCATCCTTGACTTCTCTCTGACAGTCACGTGAGTGACCAGTACGACGTCTGACTACACAGACACATTATAATTTCTTGGATCCAATTACTCCCATTTATTGCCACTTGATATGACTGAAAATTGCATATTAATATGATAAGATCAAGATTTACTTTACTAATTACTGCGAATTTGCCGTACCCCGGGTCTCTTGGTATATATGAAGATAATTATGTTATCATAACGAGTTCTTCATCCACTTTTCACACACAAGAAAAATAAACTGTATGATTGTCTGCATGATTTTACGCAGACAGCAGACGACACAGACAAAATAACTTGCTGCGCAAAATGGCTGAAAGCATTTGGCAAACAATTTTTTGGATGTGATAAACAAAACTACGTGAAACTTTTGGAATGATGGAAATGTCAAAGAATAGGATTATATTTTTATTGTTTAAAAGAAAGATCTCGTCTTGCATAAGAGATTTGGCATTGATACCTACGCTTACAGAAAATATCACTTTTTGAGATGTAAAAAGGATTTTACCGACAAAAATGTTTATAACAAGTTGCATGAAATATTATTATCATATAATGGATAATAGGACAACATTTGAGTTTATTAGTTATTGCCATCTTCAGGTTAACGTCAGATAACCAGTTCTTGCTGGATTAGGCTAGTGTGAAAGGCTGAATTGACTCTGAAAAATCTGAATGTGAATATTATAATTTCTCTTTTGTGGTATTTTATGTGAATTTAAGTGGAAGGGGTGACACGTTATCGACTCTTTGGGTCATTTAAGTTCATTAAAGTTAATTATAATCGTATTTACTACGAAAGATTCATTCAGTATACAATGCGATTTTTTACATGTTTGCTTCAAAGCTTTAACCCAAATTACAAAAGTTCGTAGGTAAATGAAACGTTTTGTTTCGTTCTCTGCAGTCAAAATAATTAAGCTCCCCATCACTCTTGAAGGCGTCAAGGATTATGTTTATGCCTCTTTTAATTTATGATCAGGTTACATCTTTCTTTTAGAAAATACATTTGCTAGCACCAGCTTACCCCAAACTATCTAATAACGTATAGCCACATGCAATGACAACGGAAAAGCTCAATCAATGACAATAGTGTGATAACAAATGATTTGACAAATGACCACAAAAGATTTTTTTCGACTATCAACTATGGACGGTAACATAGAGTATATATAGTGTTTATTACAATGACGACATTCTTAGAGTTAACATCGAGTGCTTATCTGGAATGAATGAACGGATCTGATTTTTTACTCATATCAAAGTTGTCATGTAATGATTCATTGGGAAAAACTTATGGGACTCGCATCGCGCATCTCATCCTACATCCTCTCCTACGTCATTTGCTGTTCGCAGAATTGCAACTTATGCATGCATGTCAATACTTAGCATTATCATCTTTCATGCATCATTTATTTCCATAATGAAACTGATTATTTAGTTAAGGCTATTTATTTATCGCTAAGCTGATTCATTTTTCAATAAATGCATTGATTTTTAAGTCAGTCAAGCAGTGTCGGGTACGCTTTTCTTAGTTGATTAATCTTAATTAAACATAACGATTCATGTAATTGTCCTGCGCCTGTACACTGGTATTAAATACATTTTATTAGGCACCCAAATTTGGAACGTAAAAAATTAGATTAAATCTCGTTTTATTTGTGCCGTGTCCAATTAATAACAGAACTGTCATATAAAGAAAGTAAGCGGTCTAAAGTGAAGTGAAAATTAAAATGCTGTGGCCAGTTAAAAATGAATGGCTCAAGTAGTGAGTTAGTGAGGTTCGTGTGCCCATAAATATTAGCAAACTTTTAATCTGGAGATACAACATTTAATCTGGAGTCTCGGTGTGCCCAAAAACTATTTCATCACTCACAGTGTCTCAACCAAGTTGGCATGCCCCTGCCTGTCTTCGTCCTTTGTCTTTGCATAACATGGTGCGTCAGTTAGACAATTTAGGACAAAGCCTCTGCGATGACAATGTTTTAATGACTTCAAAACTCCCACGATTCAAAAGACGGGAGCCATTTTTATTTGAACTATTAATGATACAGAGGAATAGTGTCAACCACTTAACACTTACAAATAAGAAATAAACTTGAGTCACTGAATTTGACTCACTGTGCAATTCTTGATTTTTCTTACTCGTGTTCTCAATCTCAATGACCATAAATAAATCAAATCCAGAAGTGGACATCAAAGACAAGACAAGTCAGATATAAACACAGGTCAGCACCAAGTTTCTAGTCCATTGTAAAATCAGAGTTCGTCTAATGAGAATACATTCATTTGTACTTGAACTTGACTCTTGAAATTCATAAATCTATCATCTACATAATGGCACCTTAACCTAAACAGAAAGAGACACCAGTGCATTCTCGTTATCGTGTGATTCAATCGAGAAGTGCAATAAAGTGAAAATGTGCATTGTAATGATTTAGTGAATGATGACAATAAAAGGTTACCAACCAACTTTAATCATCAAGTTGACAAAGTGCTATTTTTAAGCCTTTTTCATAATACGTCTTCAAACCTTCAAGTGCGCACCTAATTAGAATACAATTCATTTTTATTAATCATCAATATAGACGCCCATGCAGTAGGGCCATTCCCCTTCATAGCTGAGGACAGTCAGTCAGAACTAGAAGACAAGTTGTAATTCCAAAATGTCAATTTTCTCATACTCGTGCTCAATCAATCTGATGACCGCTGCTGCTCCATCACAATA
>VYYJ01004121.1:0-14304 GCA_021029165.1 Cyphoderus albinus
AAAATCGATACCACCTTTCCTTTCAATTTTAAGGAATCGATAAAATTATTATTTGCGTCCACTAACTGCTTCAGTGGGCCGCTTACTCTCACACGGTCTTGTACCCTGCTAGAATGCATCATCCCGATTTCTTCGTCCATCCACCTAAAATAAATGCCAGATTCGACCAATCTTTCAAATACCTCGACCAAACCAACATTTCCTGGTGGCATAAATACAATGAACCATTCTCCCACAGTGAGCAATTCCTGGCCTACATAGCACCGTTTTTTGTTTTTGCCCCCTTCCGCCATTCCACGCATGGCCTGGGATTCAATAAACCTTGTCAACAAATGTGCCCCGGGCCAAGGCGCCATTGAGAAAACCCCGTCCTCCCATAACTCCAACATAGCGGACATTCTCCTGACGTGAAAATGATGAAAAATGGGCGGAACCCAAATCGAAGTTGTGGTGGCATTTTCGGCACTGATTTCTTCAACAATGTTAAATTGGTCTTTTCTCAAAATAAGGGAAAATTTGTTATCCTTGAGTTCATCCAGCCTTGTGATGAACTTGTCGCTCGGCGGTTTTATCAGAATGCTGGTAACACTGGCAGAGTAGAAGTTGCCAGTTACTAGAGTGGCGAACATCCAAATTAGAAAAAGGAGAGATTTTTCGCGAGATTGGACCCCGCGATGGAAAAACGCACAAATATGGAGTAAAATAACTTTTGAAAAATCGATAACTCGCTGGTTTTGATTTTGGTGGTACGAGTGGCACGGCACAATTAGACAAAAACTGAGAGAAAGCAGTAGCCAGCTGGATCTATCAAACGGTTCCATAAACAGGCTGAACTTCCACACGGAAACCAACTCTTTTGTTGGAATGGCGCAGTAAAAGAAATTCCACTTTTGTGCTGCCTCAAGGACAAATTTGGGAGTTTCAGATGTAGCACCGTTTTCATTTCCAAGTTTGCGATTTTTTAACCTACTCGTAGTGATATAGTTTTTCATTATCAACCTTTTCGTTTCAAACCATCGTTGTGATATCAAGTTGATTACAACCTTCGGCGAGCTGTTTACAAATTCCGGGGATACCCCGCTTTGTCTTGAGAGAGTGGCATTCAGTTTTACTGCGATGGTGTTCACAACAATTATCGTTGGATACTTCGTAACTTTATAGTATTTAGGGTCTTTGTTGGCATTGTAATAATCTCGTAATCTTGAATACTGAGTAGTGGCGTTGCTGATGCCAGAAGCGTCGAAAATGATGAACTTTTTTCTTATTGCTACGGTTTGACTGGTATTACGATTTAACTGCACATCGATAACCTTTGTGAGTACAGTTAGTAGAGTAATTGTAATCGTTACAAATGCAGCAACCATGGCTAATGCTGACGTTATTTGAAAATGTTGCTTAGACAGAAATTAAATTTTTAATATTAATTCTCCGATTGAAACCCAACACAATGTAATGTAACCAAGTTTATAAAATGTTCTTCATTTCACATTTACAATATTCTTGATTGATTTCCTTGTTCAAACTAACAAAACACAACGAATGGTTAATTTGAGTGGTTTTGTGACTCATCATAAATAGCAAATAAACAAAATGTATTATTTTTAGGCTTCAATTTATCCTTCATTTGCTCTTCAAATTTGATACGCGAAAAATACTTGCAATACAATACGGCATGCAGTACTACTGAGGTATATAATTTGTCTTTGATGGGTTTGCTTGGTTCCGATTTTCATTATTTATTTCGGTCAACAAAAGAAGAACAAAACCAAAACGGTGTACACTTCAAGTTATAAACACAAAGGTAAGGGCTTGTAATAGTTTTAAATAAATTCCTAGTTTTTTCTTTACAAATTTTGGCTTTTCATTCCTTCAAAGACATATTAAGATATTTATAAAGTTTGTGTTTTTAACAAAAGTAAACTCACGAATTAGAAGTAGCAATTTTCTTGTTTAAACGAAAAGTTTTGTCTGAAAAGATTTCCAATTGGTTACAGTCTCATTTAATTTGAGGAGCATTATGTAGAGTAATCTATAGTTTGGTTTAGATTAGCACAGTTTATAAAATGGTTTCATAATATAGCATTATTGTACAGTTCGCAAATACCACGAATTAATGAATCCCAAAAGTAAAAGAAATATGTCATGTCATAGCCTCATAGAACAGTAGGAATTGATTATTTTGTAATGAGACCAATGTGGTTTTTTATATGAATATGTATGCGAATTATGAAGTTTATTAAACAATGAAGCGAGTTATGTTTAGCAAAACTAAACTTTCAAAAGCTGAACTTTAAACATGATTAAATTTCAAACGAAGTTGTACAAAACTGTTGTAAGTAAAAATACATATATATTTACAGATGTACATTTATTAAAAGGTTTTCCTCCTTTTATGCTGTAACAGAATAAATAGTAATGTAGTAGTAAAATACCTTATATTTGTATTTATAGGTATAATTAATATTATTAATAAAGTATGAATAATACATGAAAGTATCAAAATGAGAGCTGCAGCCTGCAGTGCAAAGGCAAGCCACAAGCAAGAGGAAACTATGAGAGAAAATACAAACAGATGATCATCACGATACTCATGCTGTATTTTAATATAGTTCCATTTGATTTGCTCACACTTTTGTTTTTGTTTACATACATCACTCCACTTGACAGAATAAAAAGTATATTCAAAGATATTATTTAATGAAAGAGTACTCTAATAGTGGGCTAAATATTGCTGTATTATTGTTTTCTACATTATGTATATTTTCGACGTCAATTTCATTCATTCTAGTAAATCTACATGAGGAAAAAAATAATGGCAAAGAAAGACGATTATGAATCTTCACTGATTTTTCGCCAGTGTCGCTACTGTTTAGTGTTTCTGTTGACTAGTGAAGCAGTGACTAGACATAATGCAGACCGATGTCCTTTTTATACCCCGGATTCAAGGTAAATAATTTTTAAAAATTTGAATTTTCAGCTTCAATTAATACTTATTTAGCTAGCAATAGTATTTTACGAAAAAATATTTTTTGTGTTAATCGACTCATTTTAAAATCACCTCTCTATATTATGAATGTATATGAAGGTTCAGTGAACCAAACAGAACGAGGTCACTGAGATTTCCCAGGGCGAAACTCAGTTTGGAGCGAGTGAATATTAACATTGCGAAAAAGCGATTAAAATCAAACCCAAGCATTCCTCGACCTCCATCTCCACCAAGATCTCGGCGTCGGTGCCGAGTCGAAGCGGAAGAAAAATTGCGAGACCTATGTAAAAGTCAGAGCCCGGAGCCAGACGATTCTACTTCAGAGGAGGAAACAACAGAAAAAATTATCTCCAATTCTAAGAAAATTTCAGAAAACAAATGTCCATTTAAAAAATGCGGCCGGGTCATAACAACCGGCGCCAATTTGCAGAAACACATCGAGCGATGCCACACCGGCGAGAAGGGGTATAAATGTCATGAAAAGGACTGCCATAAAGCATTTGCAAGTCGGGCCCAACTTCGTATACACATGCGAAAATTTCACGGAGTCGAAATCGGAAAGATAACTCCTTACAATGACGTTAAACAATGGAAAGACGAAAGATTCAAGACAAATTGTGCGAAGTGCCGTATCTGTGGAAAATCCGTTAGCCTCTACTATCTAAAAACACATGAAAATAGCCACAAGAAAAACGAGGCCAAGTGGCAAAAGAAAAGATACAATTGTCCCCTCTGTGGAGTCGGAGTCAAGGACCGATGGAACCTCCGAAGACATTTTGTCATTCATCTGGAAAATAACCCGTTTGTTTGCAAATTTACGGGGTGTGGCGCCAAGTGCGGGAATAAGTATAGCTACCAAACACACATCCAACTGCATTTTAACGAATACGTGGGCAATCGAAAAACTTGCGAAAAGTGTGGCATCTCCTACCGGGGTAATTTCGGAAAGTCGCGAAAACACAAGTGCATCACCGACCCCAACAAAATTGTGGTGGGAAAGGACGGGCAGAAATACTCGAAGCACGCCAAGCTCAGGGTCAAGAGGATGGAAGTGGAGGATATTGATATGCCTAGACCGGGGTCGTTGGTGAAAGCCGAGGGTGCTGCAGATCACCGTGACGATGACCGCATGGAGTTGGAAAGCGTTCATTTTGTGGACAACATCGTCGAGACAGAGAATGGCCCGATTCACCTCAACGGAGAGGAGCTGCAGCCTTCGAGTTCGAGTTCTGTCAAAGTTGAAAATGGTCATGTGGATGCTGATGACGATCGGACTTTTTCAAACGGAGAAATTATCGCTCTAATTCTAAAGGACCCCGTCTACAAGCGCCTAATCAAAGAAAGACCTGAGGTGGAGACCGAGATGATGGGGATGGACGGTGGTGGTAGTTCCGGGCGCCGTGCCACATTCCGCTGCTCCAAATGCAACACGATGTTCACTCGCTACTGCTACATGAGCTTGCACGAGAAGCAATGCAGTAAAGAAGGGAAACCTGTCAAAATTGAGTCTAGCAATAGCAATATCAATAACAACGAAATTCAATTAATGTGCATCGGGTGTGGCTTCCAATCATCGTCCAGGGAGGAGATGGAGCATCATTACAAAACCGCCCCAAATCATGGCCATCTCACATCACGTATTCACAAATGTGTCCATTCTGACTGCGGATTTCTTTTCGCCACAGATGAAAAGCTTCAAAGTCACATCCAGCGGATTCACGTCCAAGAGAAGCCCTTCAAATGTGATAAATGTCAACAGAAGTTTGCTTTAAAGGCAACCCTGAGATATCATGTAAGGAGACAACACTCCTCCATCTCCATCGTAAGAGCAGGCGGAAAGGCCAAGGTACAACCTCTAAAAGAAGAAAAAGGAAAGAATTCTGAGGAGAAAGTGGACACTGAGATGAAGCTCATAATTTGCAAATTTTGTGGTGCTGAATTCCGAGACAAGATTTTATTCTTAAAACACAAGCGACGGGAGCACAAGCGACAAGTCAAACCGGTTCCCCGCATGAAATGTGAAATTTGTGGGGACATCTTTGCCGGTAGGCACAGTCTTCAGCGTCATATTCGTGCAGTCCACACCCGCACCTTGAAAAAGCGGAGATCGCCAAAGTCGAAGACCAAGGAACATGAAGGAGAAAAAGAAATTTCATCCTCAGTGGGCAACACCAATAACGATGAGACTGAACAGTGTATTTTGGGATTTTAAATTTCACTTTTCAATTTTATTCTTACAAAACATTGTTAGCCGTAAAAGTTAGTGTAAACATTTTTTTTCTTTTCTTTATGCCTTACATTTATATTATTTCCAGTTACATACATAATCTACATTTTCAATTTGTTGGAAATTAAAACTTACCAAAAAATAATTTAGTAATAATGAGAAATGAGCTTTTGCATAATGAAACGATCAAAACATATTTTAATGCTACTTTTTATTTTATTGTCGGTAACAGAGTAGTAGTGCCTCATATCATGATTCACAGGCTGGCTGATGCAAGCTTGCATTTTGGAAAGGTAAAGACCAACTGAAGTAATAAATCTTATGTACATGTTAAACAAGATAACCTTGTTACTACTTTTCTGAAGCATTTGCATATGTTACAAACGTGCTTGAAACTACAATTAAGTGCAATCAATATAACGCTATATATTTCTTGTCTCAATTCTACAATAAACGAAACATTCTTGATCTGACTGTCGAGACGCGAACATCGAAGCAGAAGCAGAGAAGCGAAATCAAGTCACCTACCTATTTTGAGGAGTGTATCTGGGTAATTATAAGGACGTAAATGGCAAGCAGCTGGTTTGGTGCTCCAAGCGCGTTTAAAAAGTGTGGAGCAGTTCAGCACTCTCCGACCAAACAATCTGAGACAAGAAAATCACAAACTGAAAAACGTGGCAGAAGCAGCGACGAGTGCGATCCTAATAAAGAAAAGATACACAAAGCAGAAACTTTGCTTGATAATTCCAGTGAGCTCCTCAAAATGGATCTGTCAAAGAGTGATTTGGATAACATAAAGCAAATCATAAATAGCTCTCTGGATGAAAAGCTGGATGAAAAGCTCGACAGCTTCACTAAGAAGTTCAGTGTTTTTCAAGTGCAAATGCGAAGAGTTGAGTCTCAAAGCAGAGAAAAAAATATTATTGTTTCGGGAGTGGAGGAGAACGATAATGAAAAAGTTGTGGATACACTGGGGGATCTATTCGAAAAGATGAACGTGGATGGGGTGCTAGTGGACGACTGTTTTAGACTGGGAAGGAAGGGAACGAGAGTGCGACCGATCCTACTTAAGATGGTGACAGCCTTGGATAAGAAGAAGATCTTACAAGCCAGCAAAGCTTTACCGAAAGAAAAAATTTACTTCAACCATGATTTAAGCCAGGACGAGAGGAAGGAAGAAGCCATCCTGCGCAAGCGTTCAAAGGAGATGAAAGAACAGGACTCTGGAATGAGCATGGCAATCAGAAAAGGAAGAATGACCGTCTGGAAGGACAACAACATTGTAGCTCGTTACAAAGTGGTGAATGATGTGGCAGTCGAAGAAAATGCTTGACGAGGTGGACCCATGGACCGATACAGCAAAGATAAGATTCTTAAGCATTGTAACATTACTAACACAAACAAAAATAATTGTAGATTTTAATATAGTTTTCTGGAACATAGAAGGCGTGAATAGATTGTATGATTTAGACACAGATGATATCCAAGCACTGCGCAACCATAATATTGTGTGCTTGTACGAAACATGGTGTGAGAAGGAGATCTTGCTGCCTCATTTTAAAGAATACACAAAAATTGAAAGACTGGCAGTGCGTAGATTGAGTAAAGGAAGACCGAGCGGGGGGATTACGGTGTTTCTCAAGGAGGAGTTCGTTGGAAACACTAGATATTTTTAATCACATTCTTACAGAATGCTTCCTTGAGGAACACTTTGAAAAAACAGTAGACAATTTTAAGTCAGCTAGAGTAGCACTGTCTTCTTCTCGATCCAGTTCAGAACTCTTGAAAAATCACATCATTCTTAAAAAAATTGAAAGTACAATTAGACTTTTGAATAACTAATCATGTTAAAGAATACACAAAAATTGAAAGACTGGCAGTGCGTAGATTGAGTAAAGGAAGACCGAGCGGGGGGATTACGGTGTTTCTCAAGGAAGAGTTCGTTAAGCTAGTCTGTATAATCCAGAGCGAAGACCATTTTTTGATTATGAGACTAAAAATCAAAAATTTGTATTTCATTCTAACAGTAGCGTATATACCACAGAGGAGAGAATGTGACGCAACGATTGAAAACCTTGTTTGTGCATTAGAACAGTTTCGAGTTGCGTACAGTAATGATATATTTATACTAGGAAGAGACCTTAATGCAAGAGTAGGAAACCTTAACAGTGATTACGAGAATATCTTGGGGTGTGGTCGCAAAGCAAAGAAAATCCAGAGATATGACAGTGAACAATAGAGGAAAATTTCTCTTTGATAACAGTGAAGCTTTAAATTTAGTGCTTTTGAATGGTAGACTAGAACAGGATTCTCCTGCAAATTATACTTTTTGTTCGCATTTTGGGAAAAGCGTAATCGATTTAGTTTTTTGTGACGAAAAATCCTTGGAAAGTTGTAAATGTTTTGAAATATTAGACATTACTGCTGGTTCGCATTTTCCTGCGTCATTATTGTGGAGCTCAAAAGCGGAAGCATCTCAATGTGAATATAGGTTAACTTGGAAGGAGGAACGTAAGTTTGATTATGAAAGTAAAATAGAAATGCTAGTCAGCAAGCATAATTATAATGAGACTGATTGTAGGTACAAAACAATGATTGAGTTTATTTATGAATCTGCTGGTAGTGCCAAAATGGTACAAAACATGAGTGTATCAGCAAATAATAAAAATTGGTTTGATTCGGATTGTAGAACAGCAAGAAAAAAGTTGAAACATATTCTACAGCTAGCACGTATGAGTGAAGAAGAAGAGAAATGGAATGTTTACAAATCGCAAAAAAGAATTTACAAACAACTTCTTGTGGATAAGAAAGAAGGTTGGAGGTTGACCCAAATAAACAATCTGAACGAAGCACAGGATGCGCAATCGTTTTGGAGGACAGTAAAGTACTTTAGGAGAGGAACTCCCAAAATATGTCAGATAAGTGAAGAAAAGTGGCTACATTTTTATAACAATATTTTACCACCCAGGGTTCTCAATAAAAAGATTTATGTAGGAAATGAAAATTTTGATCTGGAAGCAGGAATAAGCAGACAGGAATTAGAAAAAGCTCTGTCAATCTTGCCAAACCAAAAAGCACCGGGCCCAGACAAAGTCCCAAATGAATTTCTCAAAAATCTCCCGATTTCGGGTAAACTTTTTCTCTTGTCAACGCTTAATCACATATTAGACACGGAAGAGATCCCGAGAGAATGGTCTTCCTCTGAGATAGCTATGATATATAAAAAGGGAGCGGAAGATGACCCAATTATTTACCGGCCAATAGCCCTAATGAATCACATCTTAAAATTATTTACTCACATTATTAAAGTAAGGATGGAAAAATGGGCATCTGAAAGCGAAATCCTACCAAATGCACAAGCAGGATTTATTCAAGGCAGGTCAACCGAGGACCAGATTTTCTGTTTAAATAGTGCAGTTCAATTAAATATTAGTAGAGGAAAACGAGTGTATGCTCTGTTCATTGATTTTGCGAGATGTTTCCCATCAATTAACCATTCATTGCTTTGGGACAAATTATTTAAATTAGGGGTTTCTGGAAAAATTATACGAATCCTGAAAAAGTTATATGATAACCTTAGTGCCCAAATCAAAACAAATAAGGGGTTGACTAGTCCATTCGAGATAACAGAAGGAGTCGCACAAGGAGAAGTCCTCTCGCCTTTGCTCTTTAACCTTTTTATTTCTGATATAGAAAGAAGAGTCAGAGATAGTGGCATCTTTGGTGTCAAAATTACACATGACTTTGACCTACAAATGCTTCTTTTTGCCGATGACACGGTGGTACTTGCGTCTAACCCAGGTCATCTCCAGAAGAAAATAGAACATTTAAAAATATATTTTGAAGAAAACCAGCTGACTGTAAATTTACAGAAAACGAAAGTTGTTGTTTTTAGAAGAGGAGGGCCCTTGGGTAAGATAAGAGATTTTAAATACGGGAACAGTAAAATAGACATTGTAAATGAATACACATATCTTGGAGTTACGTTCTCTTCCTCAGGGTTGTTTAGGAAAGCGTCGGTACAATTTAAGCAGAAAGGGTATAAAGCTATAGCGGCAATACAGAAATTATTTACATCAGGGAAAGTGTCGAGTTGGAACAGCAAAAGAAAATTATTCAAGAGCATTATAGAAAGCACGGTACTTTATGGAGCACATATTTGGGGGCATGATTATTATCCAGAGATCGAAAAAGTGCAATCGCGATTTTTACGATTAGCTTTAGAAGTGAGCCACACAACACCAGACTACGTTCTGAGATTAGAAACCGCTTTACCTCCACTAAGTTTTTACATACTAAAAAAGTCAATTTCGTTTTTACAACGAATTCAATCAATGGATGAGTCACAGTACACAAAAAAATGTTACCTCGCTCTAGAAAAACAGGCTTTACTTCCCGACGTGCTTCCAAAATATAATTGGGTTAAGAATCTGAAGGACTGTTGTGAAAAAGTAGGGACTAATATGTATGAATGCAGTGACTTTAGGCAACCGCTGACAAACTTCCTAGATAACGCGAGACTGGCTGACATGAATAAAGTCGCAGAGTCTACAAATTTTAATTTCTATCAACAACTCATTAATGAGGTTCCATTACCACAACCGTATTTATATCTGAATCTTTCGCATTCTATTTTATCTGCAACGGCACAATTGAGATTAAACACTGATACAATTTTTATAAGCAGGAGATCAGCTACTCTACGGAATGATAAAAAATGCACATTCTGCAAACAGGAAACACTAGATATTTTTAATCACATTCTTACAGAATGCTTCCTTGAGGAACACTTTGAAAAAACAGCAGACAATTTTAAGTCAGCTAGAGTAGCACTGTCTTCTTCTCGATCCAGTTCAGAACTCTTGAAAAATCACATCATTCTTAAAAAAATTGAAAGTACAATTAGACTTTTGAATAACTAAAGCAGCATACTTGTGATTGGTATTATCTGTGTCACAAAATGGTGAAAATAACGGTGAGTTTAAACAAACATTTAGTTTACATTTCAGCTCTACTAACAAATTAACCAAAATTAGAAGTAACATTCAAAATACATCTTATAGTAATAATACTAGTCTTTGCAACTTGCTAGTTTTCTTAGTAACTATAATATAATTGTACACTTTTAGTTGATCCTGGTGCTTGTGCTGTCCTGTGGTATGGTTCAAGGAGCGCCTTGGGGGGCCGTTGCGGCCAAAGCGATACTACAAAAAGGAGGGCAAGCGGTACTGGCAGGCATGACCATGGCTGGTGTGGATGCAATCATCCCGAACCAGAAAGTTGAAGTTATGGACCAGCGGCCCCCCAGTCCTTCCTATCGACCAGTTATTTCGCAAAATAACATTTAGTTTACATTTCAGCTCTACTAACAATTTAACCAAAATTAGAAGTAACATTCAAAAATACATTTTATAGTAATAATACAAGTCTTTGCAACTTGCTAGTTTTTTTAGTAACTATAATATAATTGTACACTTTTAGTTGATCCTGGTGCTTGTGCTGTCCTGTGGTATGGTGCAAGGAGCGCCTTGCGGGGCCGTTGCGGCCAAAGCGATACTACAAAAGGGAGGGCAAGCGGTACTGGCAGGAATGACCATGGCCGGTGTGGATGCAATCATCCCGAACCAGAAAGTTGAAGTTATGGACCAGCGGCCCCCCAGTCCTTCCTATCGACCAGTTATTTCGCAAAATATACAAAATGAGGACAGCATGAGCACCCCAACTACAGTAATTATCACATTCCTGGGTTCTTTCGGAGTTTTCTCAATCAGCCTGGCTTGTATCGGGGCTTTCTGCAAAATCAAGTCAACACTAGAGAGACTACGACAAAACTAGATGAAGTGAAGGTTAATGAAATGGTTTTATGGTGCTCCGAACTGGGCCGGTCTGTCGAATCACTCTAACAAAAACATGATAAATGTAATATATTATCTACTATATTTTTAATTACCTTCTATTATCAATTATTTAAAACTTTAATAGCTAAGGGTATAAAAAAGAAGAGATATGTAAAGCCTACGACAAAACTAGTTGAAGTGAAAGTAAATGAAATGGTTTATGGTGCTCCGAGCTGGGCCGGTCTGTCGAATCACTCAAACAAGCATGATTAATGTAAAACTTTTACTATTATTTCCCTCGTCAAGTTTCTGAAAAAGTTCAATCTGTCTATATAATACGTCTACAAAACTTTCTAGTGCAAGTGTTATTTACTTTAAATCTGTATTTTAAACACAAAACTCTATATTTTATTTTATTTTATATCAAATATTCATAATTTTGTCTTTAAATCTTATTTCAATTTATCCATACATTTATTTTCCTTTGTTATTTTTATATTTCTAATTTTTTTAAACCAAATCTGCAAACCACTTTTTGAAAATTTGAATCCGTTATGTCAAGAATCCTATTTTGTTAAAACTAAATTGTAAACGTTCGGCTCTATGGGTCTATGACCTGGAAGAGCTTAGAGATCATATCAAATATTCATAATTTGTATTTTACTCTTATTTCTATTTATCCATACATTTATTTTCTTTTGTTATTTTTATATTTATAATTTCTTTTAACCAAATCTGCAAACCACTTTTGAAAATATGAATCAGTTAAATCAAGAATCCTATTTTGTTAAAACTAAATTGTAACCGTTCGGCTCTATGGGTCTATGACCTGGAAGAGCTTAGAGTTAATAAAAAACTTATTATTATATATTATCCAAAAGTCCGAATAGAAAAGCAAGGCAATCTTCCGCATTGCTTCCTCAATACTTCCACAATACTGTCACACTCTTCCACAATACGTCCACACGCTTCCACAATACTTCCACGCGCTTCCACATACTTCCACACCTTCCACAATGCTTCCACAGACTTGGTTGCCATTCATCTTTCTTCTTTTATGTAGATGATAGGAAAGGATACGCCCCGAAATATTATAATTAATACTAGGGTAAAAGTTAGTTAACTGAGATTCCGTCAACGTATTTAAATGCTAATACATTAGATGATAACGACATTGAAAGAATTTTTGAAATCGCTCCACATACGTTCTAATTATGGGCAAGGAGGCCTTAATTATTCTGACAACAATTAGTGATAATTAAGAAAAACTCATTTTTAAGGGGCGATTCAAGTATTACGTAACGCGTAACGCTTTCGAAATAGTACCTACCTACCCACCCTTTAACATTAGCAGGTCGTTACGCTTTAACATAAGCAGGAATGGGAACCTCCAAGGTACCCCCCTACCCCCTACCCCGTAGCGTTACATAATACTTGAATGGCGCCTTAAGCATGGCGCGCATTTACAAATTAGTTCGCCGTGTCAAACAGCACCATTAGAGCGGTTAAATTTTTCGAAATTTTTAATTATAAAGTTAATTGTGTGCTAAATGTAATTGCAATTAAAAAATGCTCCTGTAATATTTACAATAAATTTTAATTGAAAATCGATTTATTTTAATAAAAGCAACCATCTCCCATACCTGTAGTCTTCCCCACTTCCAAATATAAAAGCACCGCCATGAATATAAACCATGATTGGTAACACTTTATCCATTTCCATTGGTCGGAAAACATTGAGGAAAAAGCAATTTTCACTTCCAATTACTAAACTTGAACGTTGGTCAAATTGCATGCAACGATCTCCATAGGAAGTGGCATCCCGAACTCCTTCCCATTTCGGTGGTGGACCCGCTGGCTAAATGAACGATGTAATGTAAGAATAATGCTTTAAAAAAGCGAAAAGCGAGACAAAAATATAAAGAAAATGTTTCTGGCACTTTACCTTAAACGTCTCTGTAAACTGTGCATACGGGATTCCTAAAAACGCTAGGTAGTCTTTCCCATTTCTCGATTGTCCAAACTTTCCCCTGAGCTGTCCCTGAAGGGTGGTTGCAATCGGGTCCACATCGTACGTTTTCTCCCCATTTACTTGATCTAACACCAGATAATAAAATGCGATCCACAGTGTACACAAATGAATCGGGTTCACGGAGGAAGGAACAAGTTTTTTGCACTTGGACACTAACGCCACATTCAAACTCATCTCTGGGGCTTCACCAAAACAAACTTCATTAAAACGTTTCAACTTTTAACAAATGTAATATATTTTAGCTAAATAATGACAACTACGATTCAGATTCACTCGCTGTTCCGCTCTGCCTTTGATGTTCACATCACAACTGAATGAAATCACGTCAATTGTCGAATCACTGATGGAGATGAGTGAGTGGTATAACGGTTAGCTAAACTGAGTATTGTCAGTCAGTCATAATGGTTTAGCATTTAGTTGTAAGTTATATGCATGCCTTATTTGAAACATCAAATCACTTCGCCTGTGCCTTCAGCTCAATACAACACTTTCCCTTTTCGTCGCCTATTTGACTTCACTATTACAAAGCAGCATGATTCTAATTTAGTATGATAGCATTATGGGAATTTTTCGCACACTTTTATAACGACTTGTGTATATTTTGCATCGTGTGAATAATTTGGCATTGTCATTTCCACTGAACATATTTGAATCCCTTCATTGGCCACCGCGGGTGAACAATTTTACAAAAGCCTTTGTCAAAAGATCTGTGACATTGAATTAATAAGACATTATTTGCATATTTGCAATGTGCAAACTGCGAACTACAATAAGAGGGATCAGTTAGAGCATATCGATAACGTACAAAGATTAGCCCGATCATATTTAATGATAATCATATGTATTATAAATAAGTACATAATTTTCATTTGAAATCGTTATAAATGGTTCATTATCAAAACCAACTTATTATATTTAAATAGTATATATTGTATTATTGTATATATGCAATAAAATTCAAACAAGCATTTAAATATTTCGTTGCATTTGCATTAATTTAGTAATGTAGTAATATTCAAAGGTTGTTCGAAAAAACAAAAAAATAACAAAATATAACGGCCAAAATAATGTCTAACATTTCCCCAGAAAGTCCGAAGAATATTATAAAGTTGTCAGAGTTCGTGTCTAGTAATTTGTGCAGTGGTCAAAATTGGTAAATTGAGATAGACTTGATTTGAACATGTAGGCATAATATACACCTCAGGTGGACAAAATACGCATA
>VYYJ01004122.1:0-14303 GCA_021029165.1 Cyphoderus albinus
TTATGGCTAAGGGGGTAGTTAGGGCTAGGGGAGAGTAGAGCGACCTGCTACTAGTGAATTCGTATAAAAAGATAAAGACAAATATCACCAACCACCATGGTGCATTGTTGTTTCTTTCGTGTTTTTCGTATAGTAACAGAACAGGCTGAGTAACATGTAATGAAATGAGCATATGGGAGGTGGAAGTGGAAGGTGGATACAAAAAATATATAAAATAAAGGATATAAAAATTTTGCCTATGACCAGTTTATAGAGTTATAGTGGTTATATTGTTTTGTTGTTGCGAGCAGAGCAAGGCAGACACAGTTATTAGAGTTCCTTGTGAAATGCTTTGTTATTATGAGTAAGTAGTCGTCGTGTGGTGCATAATTTTTTTCCTTTATATTGGAGGTTGGATGTTGGATCATCGTCGTAACGTAAAAGTGAGTCTTGAATCAGAAATAATACAAAGAACTGTGTATAGTTGGATGGATTTAGTTATAGTTATCGCTGGTATATAGGTATACTGGTCTGGTACAGTAAAATTATAGTTACCTACATATTTTATTATTATTATAGTAAAATATTGTATCTGACTATATACAAAAGTAAATACGTAGTATAGGAGCTCGAGCAGAAGAATCTGAGAGAGAACTATAAAGATTCACACACACAACACCATTCGTCAACGATTCGAGCGATTGTTGTTCTTGCTCACACGAGATCTGATCATTTTGCTTTTGAGAATAGTAAGGAATTACGAAGTAAAAAGAAATCTTGCAAAATCCTACCTTCTCAGCAGTTTTATAGTGCAGTTATGTTTAAAGGCTTTAAGGTAGGTAAGCATTTGTGCATTGTGACCACTGGTGAATTTTACAATCTCCAATCTCAATGTAATGTAGAGATGATAACGATGAGAATAGACAATTGAGCACTACTAAATTAACCTATTGTTCATAATCTTTACTGTTTTATAGCGAGGATAGAAAGGAAACTACGTAGTTTTTAATGTCCCTCAGGTTGGTTTTTTTCTGCACCTCATGTTATGTTCCTTTACTGACTACTGACTCTCCTTCCAATTCCAAGTTAGTTCTTAAAAATTAACACGTTATTGTGTACGAATTTTCAGTAATTCCACATTTTAGCATATAATTTGGTTTATTCGTCCGTGTACTGAAATTTTTTGATGGGTGAGCAATTAGAATTGGAATTAAATTCAGATAATTTAACTTTGGGTGATTAGTGTAATTTGGAGTTACCTTGCTTCGTTCAGCCATAAATGCATAAGATTTATACAGGATACATTATGGTGCACATAAATACGACCTTAAATAGGCTTTTATCACAAGGCAATCAGTAGTCTAATAATTGGCTTTCCAAGAAAAGGGAATAGTAAAAGAACTGTCAAATAAACTGACAAAACTCGGTTTTAAATTTATGTCCAGGCATTACCTGTCTGACAGAAGTGGCTAATTACCTTCATAATTTATACTTTATTAACCTATTATTTTGTTGCTCGCTTGCAGTAAATTGATTCGAGAAATCGACACTGTGCTCTGTGCATACTCTTAAACTAGCCAACTCAGCTCCTGTGAATTCTTTTGAGGCCTGAAACAAAGAAAAGTTGTCAACAAATCGGTCTAAAGGTAAACTTGATCAAAACTGAAAATGAAGATAAAACATCAATTTTTATATACGTAAATCGTATTAATTTAGAAAAATGTTAAAAGTTTGTTTCAATCTCTTTCTTTTCCATATTTTTAGAGCTTTGGTCTCATCACAATTAAAATACGGACATTAGAGGACGAGTTACATAAATTGGATTAATGAACTATTAAAGATGGCACCCGAAAGGCGTCATTATCATCATCATCACCACCATCCCCACCGCCGAGCAAGCTCACGTTGGCTGCGCCCCAACTATGAACGCCACTTGAATGAAACTATTGCGGGTCAGTCGATGCGAAGGGTCGTAGATTCATATTGTCCATACTGTGCCAGGTTAGCCAAACACTATAAAAATATATACAAGTCCGTGAATAGTCTGTAAAAACGAAACATTTGTTTGATTGATGACGAATATGACGATAACATGAAAATTCTTCTTTATAAAATTCTTGTTTATAGTGACATCCGAGCCGTTGGCCCGAGAAGGATGGGTGAGTTCTGAAATGACTGGAACAAAATGATACGCGCTTTTGAATTGTCCGATAGTCCAATTGATTTTTTTTGTATTTTGTATTCCACAGTTCGCTGTCCAAATTTTTCACTTTGTGGGAAGCCACTGCCACTAGACGAAAACACGTGTCCGAATTGCACTCACTACATCAGACGTAAGTGTATGAGTTTAAATGTTCATCTCTGAGTCAATGTTTATGCAAGTAAAGATTTTAAATGACCTTTTTTGTAGAATCTGATTCATTTTGTCGTGTCTGTCGGACTAATTTGAGAAATGTTATAAGGGGTAGAGGAGGTTTATATCAGCAGCTTAACAGAGCTCCTTCCCCTCTTCATAATAATTCTCCTCCAAGACCTGAGCCTTCTGAAGCTGATGATGATTCCTCTGCAGAAGAGGATGGTGGCGAACGTGGTAATGTGGACGGTGTTGGTGGTGCTGGTGGAAATCAAGGACCAGCAAATAATGTTGGTGGTGAAGGTGGACGTAATAGGGCCGCTGCAGGCCAACCAGGTGGAGGTGGCTTTCTTCGTGTTGTGGCCATTGATGATGGCGAGTGAACGCTGCTGTTAAAATTTACCGAACGTGTATAAAGCGCGAGAATGCAAAAGTCGGGAAATGACGTGGGATGCAAAGTGAATCGTTTTTTCAACAAAAGTATGCAGATGTATTACTATTAAATAATATTAATATATATTCCTACACTACGTTTCAGTGAAATTTAACTACGAAGTACGTATTCGTTTAAATACTACGTACAATTAATCATAATTCTATGGCCGTCAAGTACAACAAAACACGACTAATTTCGCAGATACAACTGTTATATTACAGAGTGTACAGTTTAGGTTATATTTTAAGATCGCAAATCTTCACAAATCACATCGTCGTAACATCAAGATACACTTAATTCCCACTTTTAGATCATCTGTGATTAAATCTCCTCCTTTCTTTCGAAGATTACGTTCAGTGTTGTCTGAAATTTTTAAGAAGCTCCTTTTTACTATTCTAAAGTCAAACAGCAATGAAAACTTAGTCATTTCGCCATGAAATTAATTTTGGAGATATCTTTAATTTCAAAATCGGTCACGACACGACGGCAAGTTCAGTCCCCTCCTCTGAAAGATTTTTCTACTGTTGCGTTGGATGAAAAGAAAATTGTTTTAATACTTTGAAACTCGTCTTTGAGAGTAAACCAGCCACCTTCCATGTTTCTTATTATTATTATGTATCTATCTATCTATATATCATTAGGTGTTATAAAGAAAGAAATATGTCGGATTTTTTGAAATGAAATGAGTACCCACTTTCCGTAGCATACCGAGTCAAGAGGTTATCGATAGTAAGCAAGTGAGAATCATCACGTTCAAAGTTCACAGTCCAAAGGTGAACTGATACCGTCAGGAGAATGAGACACAGATGGCATGAGATAGACCAGCCCTTTATCTCGCAGTCTCAGGTACTTAAGATGTTGATTGGTTCGCGAGCCTAGCAAAAATCATCGTAAGTTAAACATTAGCTCAGATGGTATACTTTAAATGTAGATTTATAATACCTATTATATATATATATAATATGCTTTTGATGATTGAAATCTACACTCTCCCTTTCCCTCAGCATTTTTCAATTTTTTGTTATTATTCGTCTTACAAGATTTGTTTTAATTGTCCAAGAATTTAAATTTTTATATTCTCTTAGAATAGTACTTCTTCAAAGAAATGAAAATGACAGATTTGGTGAATTTTTTCGCAATTGTTTAGATAGAAAGTCACGAGGTCGTTGATGATGATGAGTGAGTTGAGGGAAGATGAGTTTAATCTCTCTGACAGACTCAGACTACTCTACTACACGCCTAGGAATTTTGTACCCACGAATTCCATCCACACATTTTAAGCAGGCAGACAATGAAAAAAGAGGAGATGATGAGATTCTTCATTCCATCAGCCGTAGCTAATTGTGCGCGTGTGTTACCCAGCAAAATATGTTATGATACCCTACAAATTCATGATTATTTTTAAAAGAATGTGCTCCAGCAGATTTATTTTTCTTCTTTATAAAATCTTGTTTATAAAATATTTACCGCTACTACTAATTCTGCGAGAAATATTTAGATACAATTTATGTCTAATTTTACAACGCAAAAAATATTGTAGTTCTCAATTGAAAAATGAATAGAGATGATAATACATACCTATGTCGTGTTTTATGATCTGAAAAGTTATAAATAACATTGAAAATTTCGTACTTCTACTGTCTACAATCATAATTAAGATACACAGTGTTCTTTCTAAATTCACACTTACAAAGTTGCATGGTAAAAAACAGTGTAGCCTTTTGTGTCTAGTTAAAGTTATTGCAAACAAACGAGTTTTCGTTATAAAAATCGGCAGAAACTACATTGACATGAGAGACTAAAATTGTCGGAATTAACATTTACTTTTAATCTATATGATACGCATACGCATCCACAATTGTTTTGGTAGCGCAACACAAAACAATTATTATTGACGCATATTAACTAATCCTTATATCCTACCGCTAGTTTTTGTCTTCTTTACGCAACCTCTCTACAAGCCATTTATTTTTGATCATCCGACGCCGACGTCGTCTCATAAACATTTTAAGAGAAAGCAAATTAGTTAATCACACATTCTCGTGGATATCGTTACATATAACTTTTCATCGCCTATCACTGAATTTCTTACGAATTATAGCTTGTTGAATAATCTGCAAACTTGTACTGTGAATGATCCTAAATGTTTTCTTCATTTTGATTGGAAAGAAATTACCGCAAGCATCAAATTCTTATTCGCTTAATTGTCTGAGCCGTTCGTGTTCCACGGAAAGTGCAAGCAATGTAAACGCCATTTTTTGTCACTGAGTTCTGCTTATGGGTGAAAACTTTCACTCGTTTAACCATTTACCTAGTAGACTGGGCGCGAACCCACCTAAGGTTGGTTTATGTCACAGGTTTGTCTCTTTCAATTTTTCTTTACTACCTTCGTTTCCACTCTGCAATAAGTCCAAAATTTACCTGAGTTTTCGCCTTAACTTTAAATAAATTAATGGATTTTGTGATTTACTTTTAATTATTTTGCCAGCTTTATTTCTGTAAATACATTGTAACAGTTAATAGCCATATACCGTGTAGGTTATTCACAAGTGAACAAATTAATATTCACGTAATTCTTTGTCACGTATGTTATGTACACAATATATACATAGTTTGGAACACAAGGTGATGAATGAAGTCGTGCTAGAATAAAAATCAAGTTTACTACTCGCTTATCTTTTCCTTGCGTCATGTTTGCTTGATTGATTGTTTATGTAAACCTTTCACATATTTAAGCAAATTCCTTAAACCTAAATGTAGTAAAGCGCATACTAGAGTAGTGAATGTTTGTCGTGTTTTCAGTTATCGCATTTCATTAAGGCAGTTGAAAACAAAGATGATTTCTGATTTGTCTATGCATTTAGATATTTAAATAAAATTAAATTGTTTATTAAAAACAAATTGCGGTTTTCGGACTTTTTATTCATTTTTTTATATTGCACCCTTCAATTTCATAATTTCATGTTTCCTAATTAATCATTTTATGCATAATATTATCACGCTTGTAACTTTCCAATTTTCAGTGTCGAGTAAATTACAATATTTCTGTGAACCAAGTTTTTAGCTATGGACCCGAATCAGCAAGAGAAAGAGTAAATATGTAAACCGCAGATAACGAATACGCCTTGGTCGCTGAATTGCCTTGTTGCATTTTGCACTATTACAAAAATGAAATGATACATATACAAGGCTTTGCAAAAGGCAGGGCCCCGTAATTGGATCATGAGTTTGCTGCGTAACGATTATCCATGGGTAAGAAAGTCTGAAGGAAAAGTTTCGGTGAAATTCGTAACAAATCGTGCTCTTGCATGCATGGTACATGTGAAAAAATCCTCATAACTGTATCACTTCTTACTGGGCTGCAGCTTGCAGTTTGCAGTTGCAGAGGCATGAGAAAACATTGCCTATTTCTATCCTTAGCACTATTGAAGTTGATGACCATTGCAAATAAAGAGAAAACTTGGCTGAAAGACGAGCTCAGCTTTTACTCTAACCTTTTCCTTACTCGCCACAAAAATAGCGACCCCGTAGAATTGACCCTATAAATAAAGTCGATATTTTATTACTTTCTCTTCCTATTCTTCTTTTCCGTTACAATTTCAGACTTTTTACTAAAGCAGTTATATTCTGTCGGTACACTCGGGCGGCGGCGGCTATTCAGTTTTCTCCAGAATACAAATTCACAGCGTACCCTAATATAATTATTAATATATTTAAAACAACGAGAAGTTACAATAACAAATATTAAAATCGCTCATTGTCATTTGGCTTCCAATAAATAACAGTCACCCGGTTTAGTTAACCCTCCTGTATAGTGTTCCTCCGTGTGGCCTTCCTCAGATTTAAAGTGAAGTATAAGTTTTTACTTTGTACAAAACGCGTGCTGTGTTTTTTAGACCTATAAAGTTCCAAAGTTGGAAATTTGCTTTTACTTCCTCTCCAAATACTCATACTTTCCATCACCATTCATTAATAAACCGTTAGTGTATTTACTCTGTATTTGGTTTTTGGAAAAATCTTTCTTTACCTTAAAGACATTTCCTTAACTTTTTATGAAGTTTCGACAAATATTTCATTACACGTAAAAATTCGCTGCAGTAAATCAACGAGTTACATACTTACATCACATCCTCATTTCGCATTAACTCAGAATTGAGGCAAAATTCGTTTGAAAGTGTATTTGCATAAATTGCATAAATTTTTTTACAAATGAGCATGGATTTTAACGTGAAAAAACTTGTGGGGGAGGCAGGAACTTTCATTTCCCGGGCGGTGCAGGTAAGCAGTAAAATATTTGGCGTTTTTGTTGTTTCCTTTTTCGTTTGGCATATTTTATCCCAAATCTTTTAATGGCGATCCATTGAAATAATATTTATTAAATGACATTAACAACTTTATTTATCGCATATTAAGATGACGGAAGAGGTCATTTACGCTGGTGAAAAGACCAACATCGATCCTCAGTTGGAGAGATTACTCAAACAAGGTGACGATGCGAAGAATTGGACTCAAAGGATTGCTAAAGATACCGAGACAGTTCTCGTTCCAAACCCTGGTATGTTTACTAATCAGTATGCAACTCGTTCAAAGACAGGGTTGCATTGTACTCTGACTATATTGTAATGTAATGAAGGTTTCTTGTGGGAACATTTTAAAAATTAGTACTCTTAGACTATACACCATTAACAAGGTTTGTAAAATTGTATTGTAGGTAATAGAGCAGAAGACTTCCTTATGGAGAAAATTGACAAAAAGCGGCCATCTCGAATGAGCAATCTGGAATGCCTTGGACAAGGAATGATAGATGCAGGCAACGAATTTGGTTCCACCCAAGCTTATGGTAAAAAAGCAGAATTTGAATTTTGTCGTAGTTCAAGACATGAATTGAATCCGAAGAAGGCGCTGATAGGAATACATGCGGAAATTTGATTTTATCTAAGCGAGGGGAACGATATCTTTTACTTTCATTTCATTCCGTATGTCTTTCTTTTTGGCTTCCTTAGTGAGTAACTTTCGCTTTGTGTGTGAATGTTGTACCGGGTATCCCTCCGGAATTACGCTTGGGAATACAGAACAGTGAATGAAAAAAATGTTAATTGTGTATTTTCCATTTCCTCGCACTTGTTTTTGTCGTGTCGTAAAACAAAGCAACAGGCTTTCGTTTTCTATGTTACAAAGTATCATATTCTCTTGGGTACGTTCGGAGAATTTCTTGTGACTCATTTCCTAGACTAAACTCATTTTCATGGTCCACAGTCGCCTCTTTCGTCTCATACTTCATTTGTTAACGATACAAAAAACATAAAGTAGTAACTCCGAAAAGCATCCATAATGCGGCACAAAGGAGACTTTTACTCACGTGAATATTTAAATCTAATTTATTAGGTTAATATTCGCAGCTCACATTTGAATTATGTTTCTTTGCGATTTCTTAGGAAGCATGTTGGTGAAAGTTGGGACATCCGAACTGAAATTGGGTCAATCGGAAAGAGATTTCATCACGTCATCGTTGACCTCATTTGTTCACCCCCTTCATAGATTTTTAGACAATGAAGTAAAAAATGCGACGAGAGAAAAGAAGACATTGGAAAATAGACGGTACATTTTGAAACAAATATAATGCAATTAGAAAATAATTTCTAAATATTTGGGTCCTGATTTTGATATGATAGACTGGATCTGGACTCGGCAAAGAACAAATTAAGAAAAGCACGAAGCATGAGTAGTGGACCTTCTGTGGTGAGTTTAAGAAAATAATTAGAATTCTAATTATTATATACTGGGTGAACCTCGACTTACTTGAAAGACATTGTGTGTACAATGAACTACATTTATAAATGCGACAACGCTGTTTACTTTGCAGAAAGATGGGCAGGATGACCCAAGAGTTTTAATTCAACAAGCGGAACGTGAAGTTATCGCAGCGCAAACCGAATTTAACTCTCAGACCGAAATATGCAAGGTCCAAATGGAAATCCTAATGGCTGCCAGAGACAGGCACGTGGAGAACCTAAAATCGTTTGTCCAAGCTCAAACGGCGTACTTTGCTCGTTGTCATCAGATTATGCTTGACTTAAATCGGGAGCTTGACATGTAAGATGATAGGAAACGATTTGGTTTTAACGTAAACTTGACACATTTATGCAACAAGTTATACATATTTATATGTGTTCCGCAGAATGCCTTTGAGCAGCATCAATTTAAGCCAATCTTTTAGCATCGACGACTCGCAAGATGATTTGGCAGGAACCGAAGCAAATAACTTGCAGTTGCGAGCAAAGGTGATGTATGACTACACGGCAAAAACACCTGAAGAAATCAGTGTACTTGCAAATGAGGTAAAACTACTCGATCTAACAAATATTTATTTCATTACATTAAATATGTTTATTCTTATTGTTTATAATGCATTATTTCTTGAATAAATCAGGTTGTAGCTGTGCACGAATGCCCGGATGATTCTGAGTGCTTCATCGCCCGGAAAGGTGCTTTGCGTGGGCGTATTCCCAAGGCGTGTGTTCTCCTCTTGTAAAGTTTCGTTTTGATTGGTTATGATAATCATAAATGAAAGAATGAGAAATGACAAACATATTGTAAAATGCACATTCCTCTCACATTACCCGTCACATTCGCTTCTCCGTTTCATGCAAATTCAGATTTAAAAGAGGTTGATAACTATGATAACTCTATTAAACGAGGTGCTTGCAAAAATGCAAAAATGATTAAGATGAGTGCTGTTGTAAATATCGATGCCAGTGTCCAATCCACTAAAACCAGAGTATTTTTGATGCAAGATCCTTAAACTATAGTGGTTTGCAAATCAATCTTTACGAAACGATAAAAATGAACCTAAATTAATTATGTTAGTCTATGTCTATATACTAAATTATTTTACTGGGTTTACGGTTTAAGGGTGAAATATTATTGTGGAAATTGTGGTCAGCTAACCACAAACATGTCGTGTCAGTTTAGTGTTGGCATCAATATTGTCACATTGTAAGTCAATGATGCATTAAATATTTTAAAAAGACGATTGTTGAAAAAGTCCGGAACACAAAATAATATGATGTGTTGTTTAATGTGTAGTTAAATATTGGTAACTGTGTTGTTAATATGAACTGAATTGAATTAATAGACGATTAAGTTGTTTTAACACAATTCAACGGTGCTTTAATATCAATAATTAAAATCACATTTCAGCAACAATAGAAAGAAGGTGACATACGGTTTCTTAATAAAACATTGCAGTGGAATTTTTGAAACTACACAAAAACAAACGCTACAGTCGTGGCCAATGTTTGTAAATTAAGCACCCAATGCATGATTAGTGTGCAATGAAATCATTCCAATAATAATTTTTTCTCTTTACAGTGTTGAATAAATGTACACATTCCCAAAAGAAATTCTTGTTTATATACATATTCCATCATTTACATTCCTTGCTGTCACATGTCAACCTTTTACCTTGTTCAATAATTCTAATTCAAACATTGGAAATTTCAATTAAAACTAGATTACTCATAATTTATGAGTCATAAATGCCTACTTTGATCTGACATTGAGTGATTTTTTATAAAATGGCTTCATTTCAAACTGTAATGATTATCACTTTCGTCTGTCGAAGTCGCAGTCGCATGTGAAGCGTCTATACTTTACATTGTTCAGTTCTAGAAAATGTTATTATTAACAACATGTTTATTGATTCACTTTTAATTCCTAAAGACAAAATACTAGTTTAAAGTTGATTTCTTTTACCTTTTCCTTCAAAGTGTAAAAACAAAAAGACAAGACAGAAAGCATAGTCAAATGAATGTAGTGATCCATTGAAGATGCGAAACTTTACAGCCTTATTTATCATTAGCGCACTAAATCTATTACATTAAAAACACACTTCGTTCCAAACGGAACTTCCAATAACACTTCGAACATCGAAGTATTACAAATTGGGGAACGCTGCCATCAAATATTGAGGCACACACCAGATATGCGTACTTAATACCCCGTTGGCATTGACATTTCATCTTTGTTTTTAGGGGTATTTTAAGACACGGAATAGCGAATAATGGTTAATAATGTTTCAGTTAAAAAAGATATCTGTAGTTGTTTATGATACCTTATAAAATTGTATACCCTGTTCCTTCCTTCTTCACACTTGAATGATTACCTTATATTTAATTAGCTTTTATTACATACTAGTAGCAACTAATTAGAAATAGATAGTAGTACCGAAGTCACAACACATTAAATAAATATCAGCAATGAAAAATATGAAATTGTTCTAAATGACAAGAAAAATATTAAATGTCGAAATTAAACTCTTGTTATATAAATATAAAATATAAACAGACATATCGAACAAAACAATAAAGTTTGGCGGAATTTCTAATACAGGTAAAAATTAGAAAGCCATAATATTTAAAAATCTCATAATATCTGAAATCTACTACAACTTAACTGAAATTCTTGATTTGATTCAAATCTTGAAGTATGTAGTACATAAAAAATGTACTAAGATCATGTGTAGTAATTGAAGTCTACTGATAGTCCTTATATAATCGTGACTATATAAATACTTAATAATATCATGTACTCAAACAACAAATAGCTGAAAATACGTGTGAATTAAAAATGGTATGCAGTGGAGGTTCGCTGCCTTGTACTGCCTTTGGTTTTATTTCAGTCGGTCCAATACTCAATCATTTAAATCTAAACTCATGCTGAAGAATTTTCTCCGGTATTACCTCCCGCTGGATTAACTTTGTTCCCACCACCACCAGTACCAAACAAGTCATTCCATTTCTTTGCCAGCACACTTGAGGTCTTCTTTCCTGGTGAACTTTTCGCAGTCTTTTCTCCTTTCTTCAAGCTCAATTTTGATTTCTTGCTCTTGCTTTTTGAAACACTTTCATTTTGAAACGTGAAGTCACCGCCTAATGCCATTGCGTTTAATGTCTTATTCTTTTCATTATTGATCCTCTCCATGTCATTTTCGGGAAACCCAAGCGATGACGACTGATACAATGTGCCATCGCCACTTCCTTCTGTCCCGGTCATGTTACCGTTTCTGGGTAAAGTACCTCCAATAAAGTCAGAAGGTGCGTTGAGATCAATTTCTGTCATGGTTGTCCAGATTGCGTCCGACTCCTCTTCAATGGACATATGGCTCTGTTCACAGCTATTGTTGTCTTCACTCTTGCCTTCACCCATTTCATCTTTATTGCCACTTTCACCAGTTCCGTTCATCTTACTCTTTCCACTTACATGCTTCCCACTAGTAACCAAACGATTACCGTTTTTACCTGCAGAAGAGATGGAGCCTCCAGAATCCAAACTTTTTCTATTCAATCTGGTCGACGTTTGTGGTGGCGATGCTATCCGAGTCTGTGGAACCGGTGGCTTCAAATATTCATATGTGGTCAGTCCTTTGGTGCAGATGTACATATGAAACACGAGCAAATGAACCAGCATTCCTGCTGCTACTAGACAAATGATGATGATGAACGCATACAAAATTGTTTTTGAGGTGCGATTCAGGTCGACTTCACTTGGAGAGTACAACATAGTCTCATTTAAAGTTGTATTTTTAGGTTCATCTAGGCTGGTCAAAAGTTCTCTTTGTGCAGAAAATGCGGCAGGCGTTACATCAGATTCTGCGTTAAAAGCCCTCGTTTTGGGCATTATAGTCGGACTTCTTTCAACATTATCAGTACCTTTAACTGTAAAATTATCTGACGGAAATGGGATGTTTGTTGTATAAATTCCTTCATTTTCGTCACCTCTAGACAACTGTTCAACTACCGGCACCAGTCCCACTGGTGTTTGTAATTCTTCAAAGTAGACAGTGGTATCTTCCACCACAACCGTAGTTTGTACTGTAGAGGGTAGTAGCGTTGATGTCGGTGGTGGTAAATCCGTCAATGGTTGAAAACTAGAATTAGAAGGAAAAATTGGCACTAGCATAGTTGTCGCTATGTAGTTTGTTGTTCCGGTATCAAATCTTTGCTCGTAGTAAGGGAGTGGCGACCACAGTTTAACTATGATGTAAATGCTACATCCAATTACGTACAAACTGGCTATTGTACTTAAAATGACTGTTCCCAAGAACAAAATGTAATTTCGCTTTCCAATACATTGATTTAACCATCGGCAATCTGAAATTGAAAATGTACAAAAAAAGTAACTAGCCAGATCGATACTAATCTCAATAAATTAAGATTATATTTTATTTCAATTACGATGATCAAATCCCGCCACGCATTTGTTACAGATTCCACAGTGCTTTGTTCTTTGATTCACAGTTATACTGCACAAGTGGCACCTTCCTCCCTCAATTACATGCTGATGACGAGATCTGTCGAATTCACTAATTTCACCTTTCGGCTTGGCTCTGACGCTTGGGTGTGAAGGATCAACCATTGTCGTTGCGAAGTAGAATACCTAGGAGTTTAAAATTCTGTTAAAAATCTAGGAAAGGTATCAAGTGGGATGGAATGGACAAGATTCATGATTATATCTGGCGTCATTGTGATTACCACGATTTAAATAAATCGGACTGAAAATTGAAAGCATAAGGAAGGATTTTTACAGTAGCGAGTGATACCATCTTGCCTCTTGAAATAATTCGGGTTATGAAAATTCGAGTCGCAGTAATCCGCCAATAATCCAGATTTTACAAAATAAATGAATAGCCATGTTTTCGTACCAGGTCACTACCGTAAAGAACGGTAGTGAACACAGTTACTGCCAGGAAACAAGATCTTGGAAGATCCGGAATCATTACAGAATACGTGACTATGGTCAAAAATGACATGATGATCCAGGAAAGAATTTGTTGGGGATGTAGGGGCAACTTTTGAGCAAATCAGAAAGAACAAAACGTTAGCGCATTTATGTACAATAATACGGGCGAACATTCCAAAAACACGATATTTTCATTATGGCTATATAGGTTACAAATGTATGTCACAGCGATTTACCTCCAGGCCGTGTATTCGTCGCCATTTGCGATGTTGTGGCTCTATTTCTATTAGGTTATTTTGAAAGGAGCACACAGAGCTCAAGCAGGATTTCATTTGGCCCTTCATCATCAAAATGTGTCAATCACTGCTAGTTCTCTCATCTGAACCTAAAACAGTGTAACAGCAATGCACTTAAATTTTCTGCTTGAAATTTATTCGGTTTTATTTTTGATTTTGAATGAGACTTAAATCTTGAATAAAACCTATAGCATCAGTGAAATAATTTCGAGTATTGTTGAATATTTGACCATTTGCGACAAAATAAACTAGATTACACAGCCTATTATTTATTAACAAAGTCACTGTAATTGAATGATAATGATTTTATTTTACACTTTTTCTAGGCCCTGAGGCCTATATGAGCAATTTCCTTTACATAATGTCACGCGTCAGGTATGCACTGATTTCTGGTAGTAGGATATTTTCATAAGGGCTAATAACACGAACTAAAACGCAATAGTATCAAACTAATGAAGACTCGAATGGCGAATGGTAGCCGGTGGCTTTATATTTCCAG
>VYYJ01004123.1:0-14302 GCA_021029165.1 Cyphoderus albinus
GGTTCTCCTCTTCCTCCAGGCATACCGTCATATCCTCGATCGCCAGGTCTGCCACTTTCCCCAGGATATCCTGGTGGCCCTCTTTCTCCGGGTGGTCCTGGAGGCCCTGGTGGGCCAGGGGGCCAATAGATCCTTCTTGAGCGTATCGTTTAAATCTTAAAAATTTTAACTCATTTTTGCTCCCCAGCGAAACTGAAACCATTTTTTTAAAAATAAAAACCAGTATAACATTTAAACATTCTTTTTGAAATTAACCTAGCTTTTTACTGGGCTGGGGCGTAAATATGCATATAGCAGCTGTATAATTTCAAATAATACAATTTAAAAAATACCTGAGAGAATACCGAGCAGTATTACAGTTAAAGCAAATCTTCTTTGGAACATCTTGAAAAAAGAGAAAATTTTATTTCACAGTTCTCCACCCTTCCCTCAAGACGACCGATAATAAATGAGTATTTCCAAGGAATAAACATCTTTTAGTGTGATCCATGATATGATGATTCTTGATTTGAAAAAATGCACCCCAAGGGACAGATATGTAAATAAATGTCGACATTTACTCACTCAGATATACATGCAGTTGTTAATTTTTGGGTGATTAACTAAAATGAATACCACTTTGGATGCAGCATAATGATGAGTTTTAATTAAGTGCCTACGCTGGGTCAATGACCTTTCGTTATTGACACAGTCTCATTTTTTTGCAAATGCATTAATTATAAATATTTATTAATATTAAAATATAATAAATCTGTAGCATATATATAATTAATTTTTCTGCATGATAATTTTATCACGTTTGTTTTGTATTTGCGGATGCCGGATATTTTTTACGCAGTTAGGTTTGAACTCTGGGTGTATAAAAAGCAACGGATTCTTGACCTATTATGTACTACGTACGTACTCTGGCAAAGATCATTTATGTACTTAAAATGTTATCTTGTTTGATAAGATGCATTAAAGTTTTAATTAAAGGACATGAGAGCAATCTTGACTTCGAATTTTTGCTATATAACGAATTCACATGTGAAAGGTGAATTACAAGAATATTTTAAAACTTTATTTTCAGCTTCTTGTTTCCAAATTAAACTCAGCTTTAATAATGTTACTTAGGTAAGTATCATTTGTTGGGAACCCAAAAACGACACCCTAAACCACCACCAACATAGTAGATCTAGCCTGGCAAGCCTGGCATTCCCGGACCACCCCCAACTCCACCGCGACCACCCATCCCTGGGAAAAAGAATAACTGTCGTGTATGGCGCTCTGGACTAGATGCATTTGACGTTTTTAGTCCTAAAACCGAAAGAACATCGGATGGTGTTGGAGGAGGAATCTCTGCTGATGGGGTTGAGCTCTTATCACTCACTGAAAAATACGAAAGGAATTTATTAAAATTCAGTATTTTCAATATCATATTAATTAAATGACAAATGACCAGTATCATTTACCACAGACTGCAACTGCAAAACACATTGCAAATACCAAGGTTAGGTGAACTGATTGCGACATTTTCATTTTTGAGCGAGCTTTTCAAAAATTCAGAATGGACTTTGTGGCTACTTGGGAAAAAAACTCGATGAACTTCAGATCAATTAGGCACTAACTTAATGAGGAGGTTAGAATAAGAGGCGCTTTTATACAACACTTCCAGTAGTCTGACAGATAATCCAGGCAAAACTAGATTTTTATCGGATTATCCAAGTGTGGTTAAAATGCAATTAAGTAATTATGAAAATATGAAAAATGCATAGCAGAGTAGTCATCACGAATATGTAATTGGTGAAAACATCAGCAAAATCCCCCTTCTGAAATTTTCATATTTAAAAATTCTAAAACGCACATAATATACGTGTTTACCATATGTATATGTCCGAACGATGGGGTTTCAATGCAAACGAAGTAGTACTTGTATTGTAATGAAATAATTACTTAATTACAAAAATAGTATTTAGCATTTCTAGCTATCCTCACACTGGCCAATCGCTACTCGACCAAATAGCACATTAAACAAACTTGGCCATTCAGACAATATTTTATACATAAAATCATAATTATCATCATATTCATCCTTGCATTTTTCAATTCAACCAATAAACCCCCAAAAATTCCGTTGAAACAATGTAGTAAAATTACGTAAAACAGCACATTCTTGGAATCTCATTACCTGATTATAAACAATTCGGAAAAGTCTAGGAAATCAAGAAAATGAAAACTTGACAGACGTTTACTACATTACTTTAATGAGCTCATTATCATGCTTTTCTATTTCAACTAAATCAGAGAAGCAGAATTGGAGAACATAAGGAAGCAAAACTTGTGTGGTGATTGGATTTGATTTAATCATGCAAGTTCATTTTCCATTTTCATTTGACATGGCGGAATTTTTTTTCTTTGTCTTTACTAAAGACTCTGTAGTCTCCTTTTATAGCCAAATAAATCGTATTGTAATTATAATGCGGATTTGCCCTCACTCACTGACATTTTAATGACGATGTATTTACTTACTAGTTCATGTAAATCAGTCAACAAAACGTAGGGGTGCATTGAGACAAGACAAGACAGAAATGCAACAACTTTACTTTCCATTCCATCATCATCATCGGCATCTATAGATGGACTATATCCTTCCTGCTTTACTCTCTCCTTCTTTCTCAAGTTTATGTTTATATGTTAGATATGTTTGTATCCTTCCTAGCTGTATATATCGTATTATCATCATCACAGTTCGTTTGTTCTTTTTACTTGCTTTGTAATAATATCGTTGAGTGTAAAGAAAAATTATATTCACTTCTCTCACATGCAAATGTAATGTAGCTGCAGGAAAGCAAAACTTTCAATTCCTATATCATGAATGATCATGATGATGTGAGAATAATGAAAGTTATGCATAAAACTCAGCTGCTGGTTATCTGACATCTGTCTGACTGAACAAGTTGTTTTTCCCTAGATTACTACAGACTGACACGATTTGTTTAATTAATCTTGTGTCACCGGTCTTTTTAACCTTCCTCCTGCAAGCAAGGAGAATGGCAACTCCAAATAATCCGAACCGATGTCTTCTTTGCTATTCTGATAAAGTGTCTCCGAACCCTAATGGATCTCCATGGGCTATTTCCTCTTCCGCGGCCACATTCCCTGGGGGTCCAAACTCTACCTTTGACACAATTTTCCTCCTCCAGAACCTTTTGGAAGTGCCCCGCGCAAAAATTGATGAATATTTGCAACACTACGGGAGCCCGGAACATTGGGTCAAATTATGTGCAAACTGCAGCGGCGTTGTAGGTCAGGCCAACTCAATTTACCAACAGCTCCTCCAGATTTCCAAGCTTTTCAAAGAGACGAAAAGAAAAATCGTTGACACAGTGAAAAGGAGCACTGGATTTATCTCACCAGGAAATATTGTTTGCGTCAAAGACATGGTAGTCACTGAGGAGAGTCGGCGGTTTGCTTCACAAAGTACGTTAAGATATTGATATTATTATACAAATGGATTTATTATAAAATGTTCATCATATCAGTTTCTTCAACATTTGTCGTTTAAATGTATTTCAATTTTAGTTGACATGAACAGACTAATAATGGAAGCTAACGGGCAGCAATTGTTACAGAGTGGATCTCAAGCAGGCATGGGAGGTGAGTATCCTCCACTGAGTTACTTCAAAGCACTTCAAGACAACCTGCAAATCATCACAGAAGAATCAGGCGCCTCGAACTCGAACACAAACTCGAACGCAACTGCAAACGGAAAGGTGAAACCGTACCAGTGTTCCACGTGCGGCACCTCCTTCACCCAAAAGGGTAACCTTACTCGTCATGTGGAAAATGTGCACAAGCGGAGTCACCGATTCGCGTGTAATCAGTGTGGTAAATGCTGGACGAAAAACAGCGATCTCAAAAAGCACTTCCTTAAAGTTCATCGCATTACAGTGCCGTCTGGAGCAACTGCCGTCAACTTTCAGCACCAAGGTCAGTGGACCAACGCCACAATGTCAACAGGTACCAAATCCCCTAAGAAGAGGAAAAAGACTAAAAAGTATTTCGAGTGCGAAGTTTGTCATGTCACGTTTACTCAAAAAGGAAACCTCCAAAGACACATAGAGAATGTGCACAACAACCTTAAATTTGTCTGTACCGTTTGTGGAGTGACTTTGTCGAAGCAGTCTGATTTGCAACGGCATATGAACACTGTCCATCGTGCGGGGGGAGGAGGCAGTGCAAATTGTCAGTGACGTTTCTGGTGACTGTCGTCAACTAGTGTTCATTTTTGTGTTCAGTGAGTTTCAGTATTTTTACTATATCACATTCAATTCAATTAATCGAGTACTTTTTATAATTGTATGTTGATTTAATATTTCATATTACAGTGTTTCGAAAGGTGAAAGGGAATGCAGGTTTCTTTTCCAATTACGGAAGCGGAAACTGAATAAAAATGTCTTCATGAACTATTAAAAATTATAACTTTATCTCATTCATAGATAGAAATATCTTTCAATACAATTGTAATACTTTTGTAATACTTTAACCACCGTTCCGCTCCACCAATTATATCTACGCAAACATTAATTTTGTACTGGATTATTAGAATTAGAATAAATGTGTTTTGACATTTTTCCTGCAATTATTTGTAGTATAGTTGTATCATGTAAGTAGTACTGTACTAAGTACAATTCGATTTCTACCATTTGCATTAATTTAATGAGCACTTTAAAGCTCAATTCAATTAGGATTTTTGTAATTCATAATTTGATGGAAAGAAAATTGACACAAATTTAAATTGGGTTGGGATTATAACTACTGGAGATCAGACGCCAGACAGAGCAGAGGCGATCTAATAAACGTAGCATTTTATTGTTGCGGAATACGGATTGTGGACTTTGGAACGGCTTGGAGACTCCAAGTTGGAGTGAGTCGCTTTGAATTTTATTAAGGATTTGGAAAGTTAAACTAGATTTCTTTTTGTTTTGGGCTCGATCGACCACCACAACGATTTGGTAAGCTATATCGACTACTTTGCGTCTGCCTAGAGGCAGAGCTGCCTTTCATAAGTCATTGAATTATTATTCAAATTCAAATTCTGATTCATTAGACTTGAGACGTCGTCGTACGGTCGCCACCATAAAATGAATGGTATTTGCATACATCTTCTAATCCCACATAAGGGGGCGTTCATAAATTACGCCAAACACACACACACATATTTTGCAAAACGTTACGAAGAGTGATGGGACACATATTACGCCCTTCCGTCAACGTGACAATAAGAGTACGAGACACACATACCATATATTATGCACCCCTAAAAATTACAATTTTTATGAATGACCTCTTCTTTTTGGAGCATCCGTCGCGTCGCCCTTCCTTCTAATACGAATAATACGATAATATTTATACGTTGTTGTTGTTTCTTCTATTCAATGCTATTCAATTATTACTTTGTTACAAGAATTACAATTGGCAATAAAAAAATCTAGGGGAATCTCGGCAACTTTTAAAAATGATTGTTTTTATCAGTAGTGCCACTCTCACTGTAGCGGCTCATTTGGAAGCAATTGTCGACTGAAAAGACCAGGTCACAGGTTAAGACCAGGTCACAAGTTGGCTTGTGGTGATCAATATTTACAATGGGAGATATAAGTAATCCTAATCCTCCACCAGCAGGAGGGGGACAACCTGACATAGAAGTTCTGGGAGTGCACCCTCCAGCGCCAGCGCCACGAAATCGAGCTTCGATACGCTCTGTAGCCGCGAGATTGTATACCTTTGTGGAAGAATTGATGATTGAACTTCATCGACGAGACATGACCATAAGAGGACAAGAAAGGGAAGCCGCGAGACTGAGAAAAGAGCTTCGAGGGTATGAGGAGGGTCCCGTGTGGGCAAACCGTGAAATGAGGGACAGACTATTTATTTCGGCAGTATCCTCTCCAAGCATTGGAGAGCCACAGCAGCAGCATGTTGAGGGTTCCGCGGGGGATGAGGAGACGAATCATGAAATAAGTGACATTGAAAGAAGCTTTTCAGTTGAGTCTTCTCAAGGTGACCCCAAAAGTAGAGTATTTTCTTCAGCAAGTGATGAGGATGATTCTGCGGATAGCGACACTAACGAAACTGCTGACGTGAGTAGTCAGTTTGACCTTGAGGAAAGTTACGATACTGCGGGTAGCAGTGACAACCAACGTGAGGTGGATGTGGTTAATAACAGCAGTGTCAGCAGTGACAACAAAGTTGAGGCGGATGCGGCTAGCAGTGGCAACGTCGATGAAGCGGATGCGGGCAGCAGTGAAAACGAAGATGAGGAGGAAGCGGAAAGCAGTGTCAGTGTCGAAAAGGAAAATGAGTATACCAGTGAGGCGGATGTGGGTAGCAGTGACAATTTCGGTGAAGCGGATGCAGGGCAGCAGTGTAAATGAACGTGAGCAGGAAGCGGAAAGCAGTGTCAGTTCCGAAAGTGAGTCTATGAACGACGCGGGCAGCAGTGACCATGCCAGTGAAGTGGATGCTGAAAGCAGCAGTGACAGTACCGCAAGGTCGGAAAGTGAGTATACAACGGACGTGGGCAGCAGTAGTGACGATACTGAAACGGAAAACAGTAATAATTCCAGTGATGAACTCGTTCTTCCTAATGAAAGTAAGATTTGATTTAATTAAATACCAAATTGATTACTCAATGTGTTGGCGAATTATGGATTTTTACGCAGTTTTGATTTCATAATCATAATCAAGATTGTTAAACTCATAAACTCGGGATAATAGTTTAAATATATAGCTAGATCATAATCATGTATTTATATTTTATGTAGAACGCATGACAAGGAGTCGTGTCAAAAGAAGTGCTTATTATTTTGATGACGACTATGATTGTGGAAGGGAAGAAGCACCAAAACGAGCGAAGCGAATGCGAGCTTCCAAGTAAGTTTAACTGATTTTATTAGTATTTTACTTATAGAGTCTAGAAACTAATAATTAATCTATATAATGCATGACAAATATAATTCTTAATTGGGTTTGGGTTTACTAGTATCTATATATTAATATGTGCGTGTTTTATTTTGTTTTGAGTAGAGCAGCTGCAAAAAGTAAGATCCATGATCAGATGATTAACGAAATCTCACCGGGAGGAGAACGAGAGAGGACGAGGACACGAACACCACCGCCCCCACGACATTGTGGAAGACGCTTCGTGTAAACTTGAAGGAATCTGAAAACACCGTGCCGCTCATTCACTTCAGAATTTTTATTTGGTCGATGAATTCTTAATAATGTTGTTTGAATTTCAAACTTTGAAATTTTAAATGCACATGGGATGTAAAAATTGTATTTTTGCATAAGAATTAGATTTGTAGTACACAAAGTTTACCATTTTGTGGACATGTCAGTTATAATAAATGTATCTCTATCTCCGTTTTTGTGCGGAGATTTTCTTAATTTTTGACTTTTTATAAGGATATGTTAGGGATGGAAAGCTCGATTACATTCCTTGAACTGTCTAATTAATTGTTATTGTTGTAAATATTGTAGACCTGTTTTTGTTGATTGTTAACTGTATGTTCTGGTCAAGAATATTACATCTCTCTCTGATATTAAACTAGATTACTGCGAATTCTCATGTTTGCAATAATATGTTCGGATATTATATAATATAAGGAGTAAAAAATAAAGCTCGAAATTTTAGCAGAACTCTTGTAGAATCTGGCAATATTTATTTTTGCTCGGAGGAATGTTATAGGAAGGTTTAGGAACAAGCATCAGTTTTATAAAGCAGCACTTGATGAATTGGGACAAATTACGCTATGCATATAAGAATGCATTTCACTGAATATTAATAGTAGCACAAAAGGCATAATAAATCAAAACAAAATACGTTAATTAAAATGATTCTCCGTAAAAACTTTGTTTTGAAACTTTGAAGGCCATTTTGTCGACTTCAAAAACTAAACATGGAAAAAATTTCAAGTCCGTCGTCCATGATGTTCTTTGTTCTCGTTCTTCTCCAGTCTTCTGGATGAACAATACTCGGAGAAATCCATTTAATCCAAGATGGAAAATCAAGATCGAAGAAACCAAATGATCTCAATCAATTTTTTACTCAAAATTAGTATGTATTTAGCTTCTTTTTCCCACCAGAGTTGGACAGTGTCATATACCCAACCAAAATCAATTGCCAGTCCCAAACTTGAAGCCAATCACTATTTAGTAACGACTAATACAAATATTTAAAATGAATGTATAGTTAATACACATCACAAAAATTACTTGTTCAGGAAAGTTGGAACATGAAGTGAACATTCATTCAATAACGCATCAAGGCTTTATTATTAGTATTAGAATTTAGTATCTTTCATAACACTATGTTTGTACTGTATTTACTGTCAATTAAATTAAGACAAAAATTACTTAAAATCAGATAAATGTAGATTTCTCGCATTTTAATTGGGATCCATGAATAACGAGACAACAGCGAATCCCAGAAACACCAATCCCCCTATAATCGTCACTGTCGTAAAAAACATAAACATTATCACACCACACCGGTGACCCGAGTAATTAATTAAAAGCTTGAATATTTTATTGTTTTTAGTTTACCAGTCTTAACAGAAATTCTCTGAGCAATAATTCTCCCTCCGACGACGGCCAATCCCGTACATATCGCATGTCCAACAACACCGCCCACACAGGTGCCCCAAATGTCTTCTCGAGCTGCTAACACCACAGTTGCAAGCTGAGAACGGTCTCCCCATTCTGCCAGAAATGTCATCGTCAACGCCTGCAGGTACACCCTGGAAAATACCGAGTAAAGAAAACGTCTCGCTTTGGCATACAACTTTGATGGAGAAGGCGGTTCGGTGGTGAACTTCCCTAAGGAGGAGGAAGAGCCTGTCAAGGGCGTGCTTTCCTAAGGAATTACACAATGTTTTATTTACGAAGTGAAATTTAACTGAAAATATTTATAGTGGGGAAAACCTACATCCTCTTCCCGTTGTCTTAGGTTTGCTTGGACTTCTTCCATCTCCTCTTGACCTTCATCCTCGCCCATATTAATCCCGTCTATAAATTTAAATTTAAAAAAGCTTTTTAAGTGTGATGATAACTTCCATTATTTATTATTTGCTTCTCAAATGTTTTCATTAGTCCGAAGGAGAGTTGAAATAAATGTTATCAATTAACATACCATAGAGCATTTTCATTCCAAACAGGGCAAAAAGTGCTGTTGAAATATAATACGTATAGAACCTTGGAATCAGCACCGTCACATAACCCCCAAATAACGCACTCAAAACGGTCATCAATCCCAACGCAGTGATGGCGCCTGCGAAGAAAATAAAATTATTGCCATTGCAAACCTTTTTTAACCTTCTAAGCATAGAAGTTTTAATTGTCGATGGCATTTCATTTCGTTTTATAATAAGAACAAATTATTACCTGCGAAAACGGTGACTCGAGCGTGTCTCATCGCCATAATAGCAGCAATAAAAAACGTCTTGTCGCCCAGTTCCGACACGACAATCATAGAAAAGGATGACACCAAACCGGAAATGAATCCCACATCCTTCGCCTTCCCGGAAGAATCCACTGCCACAGGTTTTGGATCCCGGATGGGATCTTGACCCAGGACACCCTTCCCCGGATGCGGTGCTCCATTAATAAATTGGAGAAAACTCAGGGCAATGGCGAGTGTCACTAATGCTTTCTCGCAATATTTAAATTGCAAACTCTTCCTGGACCACTTCATTTTCAGGTTGAGATTTGGAAGAATTATTTTTAAAATTATATGTAGTAGCGAAAAAATAAATGTAAGGTAAAAGGGGAAGATAAAACAGTGTGTAACAAACAACAGAAAATGAAGAAAAAAACTGCGTCCTAGTTAAACATGTGTGAGGTGAGTTGATTTGTGCTGGACAAATGCGACTTTTTGGCCACTCAGCGGAAAAATGAATAAATAAGTTTGACTTGACACCAACGAATAAAATTATTAGTACGGATCTGGAATCTGGATGTTCTTATCGATGAAGTATAACAACGCGTACAACTGTACTATGGTGAACAGTTAATTAATTATCTCACTCGAATGTATGTTTTGGTTTTTTCATCCAATGTCCGTAGCAGCCCTATTGTGCCGCATCTGTATAGTATACATAGCATGAGTGAAAGCGTGATCCAAAATTGTAAATACTGATCATATCATATCATTCGGAACGGTGATCTATAATCTATATATTCTTCTGCTTTTACATTCGACAGAGTGCAGGATGCAGATACAAATAATGCTTAAATGTTTATCTAATTTTATGGAAGAACATTGTTAACAATATTAAATATTTAAACGAGATAAGCCCCTCTTCTGAAAAACATAATTTAAGACTTTAATGTGTCTCCGCACTCCGCGTCCTTTAAAATGAAAGGCGTATCTAGTATCTGGTGTGTACATAATTTGTTTTTCCATGTATTGAACGAGGAAAGGCGTGTTGATTTTTATACTGTAATATTTACATACTCCATTTTATCATGTCTGCTCCAGATTTTTATTTTTCGACAACGAAAATAAATAATGATCCTATTTTTGTAAATTGTCACAAAATGTCTAAATAAAAACGACTCACGGAAGTTCAAAGCTGTAAGCAAAAAGTGGAAAAGCGCAGCATCAGCATTTTAAATACTGGTGATTCACCAGTGGTGAGTCTGAGGTCAGGAATTGCATTTAAATAATGAAAACATTAGTTTAATTTTTTGCCCAGTTCTTACTCAATTTTAAAGCTGCGAATGACCTTTCTTGGAGTATCTAATTTTAACTAGTTGTTTGATTAATTTGATGCACTCCATTTAACTTTTATAAAATCCAGTAGCATTTAATAACTCGTTATGACATGACTGTAGAGTAAACCTCTATCACACCAGTGAGTCTGTATTTTACATATTCTGTTACAGAATTTCTGTAGAGTCATATAATGATGATGATTATTGATCTCACGATAATGAAAGTGATGAGAGCTCATCACAAGGTCAATATTATCCTACGCTTGTTTTTCACCACTCCAGATTGCGCTAATTCAATTAGGGAAGTGGATATCACTCCACAAAGGAATTTTTTGAACAATGTTGTCAAAAACACATTAAAGTAATTAAAAGTAGAAATGCGTCAAAAGAGTTTTCTTTCATAATAAAAACAGGACGGAGTTGTCCATCAAGACACTACCCAAGAAGATGAAAAGTTAAAAATAATAGTATTGTGGTCAGATTTGATAAAGGCAGCTAAGGAAATGGTACGGAGAAATGAGATGAGAGAATATTATGAATCTGGCCTGGACCGTACCTACATAGCTTGTTATTGCGCAACAGAGGACAGCAATGTCGCGATTAGGTAGTAACTTTCCTTCCTATAAATGAATTGAGTTTATAGTTGTTGAGATTGAGAATGAATCCGATAATGTTCCATTAATGCATCATGTCGCTTCAACTGATAAAAAACACGTCAAAAATTAATTGCTAAACACATTAAGTAAAATTTTTTTAAAAGCATTTCTTCATTGTATGAACATTGTTCCAAGTAATAAGTAATAATACCGGAAATACGACAGACAAAAAAACCAAGTTATACAACCGTTACCGTACCATAATGCTTCCCACTGATGCCCGCTCCAGAAGAAAACTGCGATTCTGGAGTAGTATAAATAGGAAGCGGAAAAATTTTCCGGTGTTCAATTTCGCTTGAGAAAGCGGGATTTAATATTAAGCAAAAGGATTTAGCACTACGAAAAATACAGTCGCATGAGGACTGTAACATCCAAGGGTCATCATGGCACGGCTAAATTTCAAGCCAAGCTTGGTAAGTAAAACATTAGTTCAGGAATTTAATACTTTTCTCAAAAACCCGTTTCTTATTGCATAGTTAAATGGCTTTATTATTTCCAGATTTTATTCCTCACTTTGGTCATCATGATCCTGACCGCAAATTCGGAATATGGCGAAGATTATCCTCAGCTCCCAAATCGCCCTGTTTACACATCGCCCCAACGAAGTCAATTCAGTGAACAAATGCCACCTGGGCAAATCCAGGACCCTCAATTCCAAATGGGCCCAGAGGAGGACCAATTTCCGCCAGCAGGGCAAAGGATAGTGTCACCACCGTACCAACTCTCTCAACCACACCATAAAACACCTTCTATGGAACAACAATGGTCTCTGGAGGGAGGGCATCCTTCACGAGCTATTTCAAACCAGCCGTATCAGCAGCGACATCAGTATGATCAATTTCGACTAAAAGAAGGTCACCCAAAGACTAAACCGAAGCCCAAAGCTGCCGTGAAGAAGAAGGAATGTGGCTTTCCGATCATGAGTAAGTTGATTGTCAATTAAAAAAGATGAAATAGTTAATTAATTATTTGCATATTTAATTTGCCGCGATTTAATTAGCTCGCCGCCTTTTCGGTCCAGTGATGAAACGAGCGCCACATTTTGCCGATTCCGAAGACGAAGTTCAGGCAAAGATGAAGGCAGAAGATGAGTTGCTAGAGTATGACGAAATCGCAAACAATTCTTTCCGTGTCAAAAGGAATGAACTGACAGAGGCACATTCCGGAGGATGTCTGGCAAAACGGCAGTGGATTGACATGGGTTCAGATTACTACCCCCGCTATGTTAAGAGCTACCATTGCTCCTCAAACACTTGCGACAGGGGATTTGGGGCATTGGGAGAATGCAAGCCGAAACATTATACCACCAAGGTTCTGAAGAGAATCACTCCGACAGACTCGACCTCTGTAGAGCCTCTGTGCGACCACACTTTACCAGATACACTGAGGGTTGACTGGAAGTTGGTTAGTGTGACGGTTACTACCTGCTGTGACTGCGTGACTCAGGCGCTTCAAATATTCGGGCTAAAGTAGCAATCAGCTTGAAAATATGAAAATATTGTTCAAAGATAAGCATTTTTGAACCGGTATTTTCAATGAATGAAAATTAAAATTAAAATGTACATAGTCTTTGTGTCACAATTTTGTAAAGTGCGTAGTGTAGGAAAACATAACAAGTTAAACTGTATCGAGATTAATGGAATTCCCTTTTGTACATATTCGTTTCATTCAGTGATTCTAGGTAGTCTTGTAGTGGTAGCTAGCTAGAATTTAAAAAATATGTAATGAGGCAATCGGCGGATTGTTCCACAGAAACCTGATGCAAAGTACACTTTCTCTGAAAATCAAGGAATTATTCAGAGTTCAATCCTCCTTCCATCACTGTTAGTGTTTTGTGCAGTTTAACGTTTAACTCATCAATCGAAGAATTAGAAAATACCATTGATGACTTTATAGATTATTAGGATTAGCGCAGTTGCTATCTTTCAAACAATTTTCAAACAATTAAAAAAATGTCTAGATAATAATATATAGGTTTAAGTGTCTTTTATGGCTACTTAATATTTAATATCTCTGTTAATGTCATTAACTCTCAAACTTTTTCATGTGTGGAATTTTTATTCAAGTTTAATAATTTTTACATTGCGCTTTGCACTGTTATTTCAAAACCAAACTCTTCCAAATTGTTTAGATTTTAGTTTTAAAATCTATCGAGATTATCGAGGCGTGTATAATACTGCATTTTAAGAGTTTTAACTAGCTAGCGTTACAACAGTGACCTGAACCTAAAGGTGCAATTTTGCAACAGGTGACCTGTTAAAGTTGATATCAATTAACCGTTAAACTATACGTAGTACATACAAATTGAATTCGGTTAAGTTTGGTAACTAAAATCTTTATTACTGCTGTGACTCATGTGACACAATTAACCTGCTTGGTCATTGAGGTAAGCACTATAAAATGAAATTATTTACAATCAGAATTCTACAAATGTACAACAGTCGATTATAACAATAATTACAAATCTTATGGTTTTCTTAAAAACTGCTATGTATAATGAATTTAGCAATTGCCACAAAAACATGAAATTGTATTAAAGATGAGATCTGCAACATGCAGCGTAAACCGAAACCAACGAAATGTAAATGTAAATATTTCAAATACTAGGTGTAAAGTTAGAGAACAAAATGTTTTGGAAGAGGCTATTACAGTTTTCAAGAAATAAACTAAAAGTCTTAACTGTTAAGATGGCAAAACATTAATTGGTTTAATCTGAATAAAATTAACAATGCATTTACAAAACGCTCGTTACATTATTTCATTTTTGCAGTTGAACCAAAAAATATAATATTTTAAATGCCTCTTGTTGAACTTGTCATACGCCAGTTGCATATTGCATAAGCTTCATTATTGACACAGATGTATCTAACTTTCCAGTCTTTATATTAATA